>CM061131.1:18352104-18373188 GCA_030789695.1 Scilla litardierei
TAGTCATTGGCTGAGAAAGAGATTGAGCCAACCCGACTTAATCGTCCAAAAGCAATGGACCTTTTTTGAAAAAGAAACCATGGTGGGAGGTCTTCAATCCTTAGGACTGTTGGATTATGTAGATGGTAAGTGAAACACTAGAGGGTGTGTGTATAGTGTTATGTAATAAAACTTTTACTTTAAGAAGTCCCCCACTAATATATCACCTAAGAAGTCAATTAGTGTTACCTAATTTATTCTTAACCAACAATACATGACTTACATGATATAAGCAGCGGAAATTTAAATACAATTGCAAGTATAGAAATATAGCACAAGAGACAATGAGAGAAAGCTAACACAGGAAAATTATCCTGGTTCACCAATCCTCGGGCTATGTTCAGTCGAAGTCGCGGTTAGATTTGTTGTGTGCTACCGTGAAAACTTGAATCGCCGAAGAACCCCGGAACTAGGACGCACAATCTAACAAATAGAGCACTATGAGAATTGATTTTAGGTTGTTGACCGGCCAAGGGAGCACACCGATAAGCTTTATTATGAAAAGAGAGAACAAAACAAATCTTCTCTTTACAAACGAAAAAGAAGCACACAACATGTAACGACTGGTTTTCTTGTATCTGGATTTATTATATTATATTATATGTTTTAGTGGATTTTCTCCTTATGTGTGGTTTTCGTCTCCGTAACTTTCATTTTCGATCGTTTCGTCGTGTTTTCTTAGCTTCTTCCTTAGAATCGTCGATTTCGGAGCCAGTCATTCGTGACGGGCTTCGTATCGGTCATATCTTATTTTTAGATCAAGCCTAGGAGTCTTAGGAATCGATCCCGGAGCTTCGCGCTCCATTTCGGAACTTTTGGTGCTCATTAGCCGGTGTAAGAAGGGGCACCGACCGACTAGATGACGATCCAGTCGGTCGGCAAACCTTCTTGAACCGACTAGTTGGCTTTCTAAATTTCTCAGGAGTTACTATTTATTGTTAGTCGGTCTAAGAATGTTGGTTGACCGACTAGGTTGCAAACTAGTCGGTCGGCAATGCTACTTTAATCGACTAACTCATTAACTATTTTTGGTGCCAGTTACTATTCCCTCTTAGTCGGTCTAAGAACGTTCATCGACCGACTAGATGTCAAACTAGTCGGTCAGTAGTTGTTCTTTGACCGACTAAATCTAAATCCTATTTCTGTACGGGAGTTACTGTTTGGACTTAGTCGGTCTGCGTTGGTCAACCGACCGACTAGTTCCCAAACTAGTCGGTCAGTGGTTGTTCTCTGACCGACTAATCAGTGCCAAAACCCTAATTTCTGGGCAGCCGCCAGCCCTTCCTATTTAAACCCCTCCCAAACGTTTTCTTCTCCTTCCTTACGACCTAAAACCCTAGTTTCTCCCCCATTGAGCCCCCTACTACCTAAAACCCTTATTCCTTCATCCCAAGCCCAAAATCCATCATCCAAACCCTCCCTTAACACATTCCACCTCTCATCTTCCTCAAAATCTCATCAAACCCCCAAAATCCCCCAAAACCCTATTTCTCCAAACTTCTCCATCCATTTCCAGATCTGAACCCTAGGTTCCCCGGAGCGTTTCTTCCGTCGTCGTGGTTGCTCGGCATCATTCTTCCGTTTCCTATACGGTAATATTCAATCTCTTAATGTTTTCGTAACCCGTTGTGTTTTTGTGAAACCCTAATGAAATGAATGTTGTTTTGATGATTGTTTCTCCATAACATCGACTTCCCCGTAGATTAGCATCCGTGGGACGAACCATCGTTGATCGTCATCCCCGGTGCTAGGCAAGTGAAACTTGCCACTTAGGGTTTAGGCCATGTTTTAGGCCATTTGTTTGTTGTAGGCGTAAAAGAGACTAGGCGACGAAATGATACTCGCCTAGGCGCAAATTTAGGAACTAGCTTGACAACGAAGCTGGATCCGACATTTATCATGTTGCACAATTACCATGTCATGTTTAATTTCCATTAACGGTATGCAAATTAATTGTCATGTCATTGCATCCTTTAAGTGTTTCCGTGATTGCGTAGCTTTGCTACAATGCTTGTGTTCCTGGCTCGTGTTTCAGAAGCGGGCCATGTGTTGGTTGATAGTCAATGCCCGAACTGCTTGTTTCCGGCTAGGTGCACCCCTACGCCAAATGCTTATGAGTTGTGAACTAGAATGCGAGCTCCTGTGCGGGGCAACCCTGGCTCATTTACTGAGCACGTGTGCAGGGACCCTGGCTCGTCTACATGTGGGTATTGGGGGTAAGAGTTAAGCGGCCAATCAACTGGGAGTCTGCCTGATCAGCAACTACAGTGGTAAGGCGTAAACTCTGGGTTTTGGGGTAGTGTTAAGCGGCCAATCAGCGTGAATGCCAAACCGTTCAGCTGTAAGGCGTAAACATCTACAAACAACTTGAAACGTGACTAGTGAAATGATTGAGATTGTTAGTAGCTTGGCTACTCTTGACTTGTCCCGATAATTGTTCTATTGTACTTATTGTTTCACAATGTCTTACTTGTGCACTCATGTTATAACTGCCATGGCATGCATACTATAACTGCTAGGTTGCTAGTTGTCTTAATTTCAGTTTCCTTGCCCAAGTCTTTTAGACTTGCTGACATGTGCCCCTTTACTCTTTTGGGTGACACATGTTAGACCTTGAGCCTGAGTACATTGTGGAGGACGAGGTGTTTGCTGACGCCGAGCCCGAGCCTGTGTTTGGCGAGGAGTACGTGGACACTGGGGACCAGTCCTAGTGTCTTCATTGTACTTTCCCTTTTGTTTAGACTGCTATTTTGTTGTCGGTCCGTAGCACCTATACTTGGTTACGTTGTTGCTTTTGTTGGCCTTGTTCTGGGCCTTTAGACTCTTTCTTTTAGCCTGGTGGCTTTTCTGGATGTTGAACTTAATTTTCCCTGTTGGACAAATTATGAGATATGAGATTTTATTTCTGTCTCTCCTTGTGTTATTATTGTTGTTCCGTTTGTGGTTACAGGGACCTGCTTATGTTTTATTGACGCTTATCGGGTTTGGGGCTTCACAGCTCCACTCTCGTGCGGACCTTCTCACGTCTCGCCTCCATTTTAGGGAAGCGGGGCGTGACAGGTTTTGTTGGTGGCCCATGCAGGTCCTCTTCTGTAACTGCGATTATCGGAATAACGATAATAATATTAGAGTGTCCAATAAGCTGAGTTCGACGTCCGAGTCATAAGCTATGAGTCTAATCTGCTTCGTTTTCTGTGTCACTAGATGGCAGGAAGGCGATTCACCCATGGTGGAGGTAGTGGTGCGCCCCCTCATGATGAGGAGCCTGAGCGGGAACCCTCCAATGGAGAGATGATGCGGATGATGATCCAGATGATGCAAGTGCAGCAGGGCGTGCTCCTGCAAGTCCAGAATGCTCCACTTGCTTGAGCTGCCCGGGCACTTCCGGATGTCCCTCGCTCCGAGCCGGGAGCGAAGCAATTTCGGGAGCTGGGTCCCGTATATTTTGATGGGTCTGAGGGTCCTCTGGCTGCCGATGAGTGGATTCGAAACATTGAGGATAACTTGAAGATGGCCAAGATCACCCCGGCTGGATGGGTTGATTTAGCGAAGAGGCAACTCAAGGATAATGCTCAGAACTGGTGGGATGCGGAAGAGAAGATGCTGGTGGAGCCGATAGCTTGGGCTACCTTTAAGTCCAGGTTTGATGAGGAGTTCTTTCCGAAGGCTGCTAGGAAGGAGATGCTGCAGCGCTTTATTGATCTGAAGCAAGGGAGCTTGACGGTGGACATGTACCACCAAGAGTTCACTAGGCTGAGTCGGTTCGCACCGAAGATGGTGCAGGATGCTGATGAGAGGGCTCAGAGGTTCCTGCAGGGACTTGCTTTGGAGCTCCAGAGTTTTGTGTCTTCCTCTGATCTGGACTCTTATCAGAAGGTTCTGGTCGCTGCAAGGAGGCAGGAGCTGAACCTGAGTCAGAGGAGAGGACATGTTTTCGGTGCTGGGAAGAGGCCTATGGAGCAGGCCAGGGCGGTGGTTAGGCCTGGTTTCAAGCCTAATCTGTCAGCTCAGTTCAAGAGGCCAGGAGGGCCTATTCTGAAGACTTGCCATTTCTGCGGTAAGCTTGGCCACATCAAGGATCAATGTAGGAAGTTTCTGGGCCAGTGTTTGGTTTTTGGTGATGCTTCTCATGTCGCGAAGGATTGTCGACATGCGAATCAGCTGCGGAGGGCACCTGTTGTAGCACAGCCGTTGCAGCAGCGAGCGTCTGTTCCTGCTGGACGTGGAGCAGCTCTTGTTCCACAGAGGCATGCTTTTCAGCAGGCTATTCCGCCGAGGAGGCAGGCTTTTCTGATGACCGCTGTGGAGAGCGAGGCGGTGAATGAGGTTATCGCAGGTAATCCTCAATCTAGCTGTTACTTTCCTATCTGGTTTTGATTGTTAGATTGTGTTGTTTGCTTGAACATGATTGATTGCTAGACTAGGGTTTGATTGTTAATTGCTTGTTAGGTGTGGTTTTGGTTTGCACATTTCCTGCACGAGTCCTCTTTGACTCTGGTGCATCGATGTGCATTATTTCTCGGAGCTTCGTGGAGGAGCATTCCTTGTCGACGTCCCCTCTTCCCAAGAGTTGGAATATCGTTACAGGGAATGGCGTGGTCTCGGTGCATCTTGGTTGCAATTCTTGCTCGTTGGTGGTCTGTGGACATGAGCTTTACGCTGACTTCATTGTCCATGACATCATCAACTATGATGCAGTTCTTGGGCTGGACTGGCTTGCGAGCTTTTATGCTACGATCGACTGTCGGAGGAAGAAGGTGGTGTTTGAGATTCCCGGACATCCAGTATTTGAGTTCAGCCGTGGTAGCAGTTCGCTTGGCCCTGTCAGATTTCGGGCCAGACCGGTGGAGGTTGTGGCTATGCAGATGGAGTTGGAGTGGCCAGCTGTGGTGCGGGATTTTGATGACGTGTAACGACCACTTTTCGTTGTACGTTGTTCGTGCACGTGCTTTTGGCCGTGCACGTGTTTATTTTAGACTTTGTTTGTTTGTGAACACTTTAGTGTGATATGCCGTTGTGAACGTCTCTGAGAGTATTAAATAGTGGCACTAATTTGGAACAACGTTCCTCGAGTCGTTTCCCCACAATTTAATCTTATTCGATGAGACGTTGCGATTCTCACTTTTGACGGGAGACGTTCCTATTTTTAGTTTCGTCGTCCGACGTTGAAATTGAGATCCGTCTTCTTAGTCAGCTCACTTTCGTCATCACGATCACCCTGATATTTATTTTAAAATTTTTGGAGTTTATTTGACCACTTTTATATTTTTAACAAGGTTTATAATATTTTTAATAATTAATTTTTGTATTAATTTCGGCCAAATAAAATTTATTTGAGTTTAAAACGTTTTAAAGAATTTTTGAGCCAATTTCCAGCTCATTTGGACCGCATCAAATCTTTGTGTGAGTTGGAGAAGTTGAGATTCAAATTTTAAATTATTTTAAACTCCTAATCTCATTAGGATTAGCCCTAGACCTAGTCAACCCATCTACACTATATAAACAACCTCTAGGAATACCTATTTTCGCAAGAAAATAACCCTAGCCACTTCCAAAACCCAAATTTGACGTTGCGACGAATCGTCGCAACGTTGCGACAAGCATCTGCCGCACGACCGGAGAAACGAGCTTCGTTCTCCCGCCCTGACCGACGCCCAAGCCCGCACCAAGCTTGCACAGCCGCTCCGCATCGCCTCCGCTTGCACACCCATGTCCGCCCGAGAGAATCTCTCTGTCAGACCGAGAGCTTTCGCCCGCTATCGCCGCTCCCCGCATCGCTGCAAGCCCCCGCACCAAGCTCCGCTCCGCTCCCGCTCCGCACCGTGTCTGACCGAGGTGCCCGCCCGCCAACGCCGAAGCCCGCAACGTTGCAATGGTTGCAACGTTGCAGCGCTCCGAACTCCCGCATCCAAGGCGCCCGACCGAGACCATCCTCCGCACCGACCGAGACAAACCCTCGCACCCGCAGCTCCGCACCGCACCCGCAGCGTTGCAAGCCTGTCTCCTGTGTCCGACCGATGGAACTTCCCGCATTGGCTGTGTACGACCGAGGGCCATTCGTCGCAACCCCGCACCCGTCGCACCACTTGCCACCGTGGGCCCCCCAAGTTCTCCAGAAGTATTGTGGGTCCCCCATAGGTCCCTAGGACTACTGTGGGCCCCACCTAGGTGCTTTCTCTCCGACGATTTGCCGCGTACGACGTTGCGACACGTCGTAGCCCGTCGTCGCACGTGCTAGCTTTGGAATCTGGAACCGTTGCTCCGGTTGATGCTCTGAACTTTCCAGTGAGGAAACTAATTTGGAATCAGGACTTGGAGCGCGTTCTCTTACTCCAACCCCTGGCGTCGCTACCCGACGCCAGTGTAGCTTTCGCGTCGTGTTGAGGTAACGCTTTGCACCCCTAGGACCCCCAACCCAATTGCATGCTAATCAAGACTAAAATTGATGTTTTTAAAATGTTTAAAATGTTTTAAATTCACTAATCAAGATTAATAATATGGACTTTAGGCCGGTGGACTTGTGCACGTAGGATAATTGTGATTTTTGGACTCACTGGACGGTGTGCTCAGACGTTGTACTTGCAGGCAAGTGAAACTTGCCAACTCTTGTGTAGGGCCATGTTTTTAGGCCACTTCCTTGCTTTTAGCGTAAAAGAGACTAGACAGTGAAATGATAGCTGGCTAGACGCCTACTTGATCTAGTTTGACAACGAAACTAGATCCGTCACCTAAATTGATCTAGCTTGACAACGAAGCTAGACCCAACTCTTTAAACTTGTTAATCATGCATACTAAACTGTCACGTTTACTTTCCTTATCTGTACGCACTTTTAACTGCCATGCATCACATCTTACATGTCATCCAAATTGATTGTTGCATCGTAGCACACGCTACATACTTGTACTTGCTTGTCCTGGATAGGTGCACCCCTATGCCAACATGAAAACACTTCCTGGCTCGTGATCCAGAAGCGAGCATTCCCGTTCGGGGGTAAGGCCCTGGCTCGATACACATGGGAGGGGTAAGAGTTAAGCGGTCAATCAGCTGGGAGTCTGCCTGATCCGCAACTACAGCTGTAAGGCGTAAACTCTGGGTTTGGGGCGGAGTTAAGCGGCCAATCAGTGTGAAAGTAAGACATTTCAGCTGTAAGGCGTAAACTCTGCACATGACATGAAAACGTGACTAGAAAAATCCTTGTAAATGTTAATAGTTTTGCCACACTTGCCATGCCATGCTAGTTTACTTGTTGTTTTCTTTACCTGCTGCACTCATACTTTAACTGCCATGTCATTGCATCATGCTAGAACTGCTAGGTTGCTTTACTTTCAGTTTCAGTTTCCTTGTACAAGTCTCTTGTAGACTTGCTGACATGTGCCCATTGCTCTTTTGGGTGTCACATGTTAGACCCTGAGCCAGAGACCGTTGCTGAGTACGTGGTGTTTTGCTGACGCTGAGCCTGAGTCCATGTCTTCCCAGGAGGAGTTTTGTGGACACCGGAGACCTTTCTTGGTGACTTTGCTGAGTTCCTTTTGTTTTAGGCTTTGTTGTTAGTTGTCGGTGCGTGGCACCTTTGTTTTGTACGTTGTACTTTTGTTGGCCATGTTTGGGCCTTTAGACTCTTTTTCTTTCTAGCCTGGTGGCTTTTTCTGTGATGTTGAAACTTATTTTATGGATATTCTGAGATATCTCTTTTGTCTCATTTCATTATTATTATCTTTGTTTCGTTCGCGTTGCAAGGACCTGCAGTTTTAAATTTGATTGACGCTTATCGGACTTGCAGCTTTGTAGCTTCAAGTCTGAGCGGACCTTCTCACGCTTCGCCTCCATATTTTTGGGAAGCGAGGCATGACAGGTTTTGTTGGTGGCCCATGCAGGTTCGGTCTTGCAATTGCGAATTAACGGAACAACGATAATAACGGAATGTCCATTAAATAAATTGCAACATCCGAGTCATAAGCCCTGAGTCTAGACATTTTCCTATGTCACTAGGTGGTAAGAGACTTAGTTAGTCGTCTGTGCTTGCTAGTTAGAGGCCTCTGATTGTTAGTTAGACTCCCTGTTAGCAATTGGTTTAATCGTCGTAGGAGTTACCTTAGTGGTTCTTGTCTAATTCTGACCATAATAGACTTCTAGAATTTCCTTTAGCCGTTCGCTTGGGTTCATCGATTTCGGACCAAGCTGAACGCATTTCATTACCGTCTAGCTCCTTAGAAAGTCTTAGCGCTTAGTTCTTAACCTTTAGTTGGTCGACCGTAGGAGTTCCCTGTAGATTCTCCTGATTCATATCCTAGGCGTATGTATGTTCTGATCATCCGACTAATTTCCTTGCCTCGATTCACGAGATCGCCTCATGACGATCGTCGTCAATCTTCGAACCTCTCCATTACAAACCTGAACCTTCTGAAAGTATTTTTTGATTTCCTCTTTCCCTAAGTTTAAATTTGTTCAAAAATTTTATATAAATATACTTATCCTTGTACTCCTTCGTTGATTTAAATTCTTAAAACTTTTGGCGAAATTTTTTGAATACTAGATTATTATATTTTTTTCAGCCTACACTTTTGTACCTATGAAAATACCTTGTCCCTTCATATATTAATTTTGTTTTAAACCGTACTTTTATTTTGCCCATTTCGATTTATAATTTTCCTCCCTGAATTATGCCATTCATATACTTTTCAAGTCACATGGAAATTTCAGCTTGTAGCCAGTCGGTTTTATGCTCATCGTTTTCGCTATTTCAAAATTTTAAAAATTACTATTCCTGGCCCAGACTTCCCATAGTTTGGTTTTAAAGCTTTACTACAGTTTTTGATAATTTCACTACTAAGTCATTATTATCTTTCCGTTCACCATACATACTTTTAGAATAATTTCTAAACCAAATTGAATTTCAATTATTCTTATACCCGTACCAGGCTCGTTGTGCTTGTACGCTAAGAGCTTAGTGTAACCAGTTTTATTTTGACGAATCCTGATTTCTCTAAGAGAAGTTTCAATATTGATTTTCCATAGCCTAGAAGTTTTGAAAGCATTTAACATGAGTTTACATTCTTCCGTTACTTGATTTCATTCTTTGACTTTCAAAACGTTTGACAACATTATATTAAATTACTGACGTATAAAATTTTCTAAACCACGTCGTTAATATTCGTGTAAATGATTTTACTTCCTTTATAATGATTTTATATAAATCAATAGACCATCTTTCCCTTATTATGAATATTCGACTCAAACTTATTTGAACAACTTGTTTTATCGATCTCCAAATATTTCTTTACAGGCGAGGATTTTAACTTTTGAAGGACGACAGTTTTCAAACTCCACGTATTTTAGCTTATGCTATTTACCCTATTTTCTTTTCTGTATCCTATTTAAGCATCACTACATCTCCCTTTCCCTCAACCTAAACATTCACCAGTGAATCACAGTTTTCCCTAACCAAGCTGTCCCCTTGTAATCGTCCTATCCGAACTCGTGCTTATCGATCCTTCCCTCGTCACGCTTTCGACCTCCCTATTGCTTAGGCTTTAGTGCCCGTCAATGTCTGTGTCAACTCTAAGTTGTTAGTAGACCTTGGACCTTGTGAGGTAGTCGTAGTGCACGTACCTAGGTTGTGTCCGTGGGTTGAATGAGGGTACTCCCCCATAGTATAATGATGCTTGCCTATTGTGTACGTATATATATACGCGGAGTTACTCGTGATATTATGAAGTTGTTTGTGTGTTATTATTTATAGATTTGTATGTGGTTAGCTATACCATACTAGGGATGCCTGTGTATATAAGAGTTAGCGTTGGAATATCTAATGGAGTGTATGTAGTTAGAGATACTTGTAATGGTTGAAATAAAATGATTGGTAAAGCTATGTGTATGCTAGGTGTGATGATAATAGGTGTACATATAGATAAGTGAGTAGGCCTATTGAGTGACCTATATGTTAGTATGTGTGAGTATGTGCTCGTAGGTAGATATGTATTGTGCTTAGACGTAAGTAGTTATGTTTCGTTGCATGAGTATATAAGTGATATACATATGGTAGTAGGATTATAACTTTGATTGGTATTGCTTGCTTTTATGGGATGTTGCATGCGTGCGTACCGTGAGGTATACACGACTATTGCACATCTTAATTATGTATGTGTGGATGTGTTAGTATACTAATTATAGGTAGTAGACTATGGTGTGAATATATATACATTACTTATGTGTGACTATACGGTGAATGTTTGTACTAGGGAGGGTATTATAAATATGTGGGTGCTGATGTCTGTAATGTTATTATTATGGTATATAAATCGATTTAACTATGTGGGTGTTATCTGACTAAATATTAAGTGTGATTGACCTATGGTATGTATATGGTAGTATTGGTAGACGTATAAATATTGGAGTGGTATAGGTATGAATGCCGTGTTACGTATATAGAATATTCTGATATGTGTACTGAGTCTCACTCAAGCTTGAGTGGGTATACTCTAAGTATATTGAATGTATGTTTGTAGTTTGAATATAGCAATGTTTGATGTATGTATAGTGATAGAAGTGTTTGTGCCTGGTTGTGTTACACACATGATTGTGGGTCGCTACACCAGTATATAGTTATATGTGTTGGTCTTGTGGTATAGTTAATTACTAAGGACTTGCTCGTGTGAACGTATGTGTACTAGCCAAAACTAGGTGTGTAGGTGTGCTGGTTGTATAATGATATGATTGGTATACGTGAATGAAAAGTTAGCGTGTATGGGGGTGCACCATGTACGGGTAAGTATGTGCTTAGTTATAGGTATTGATGACTATGGTATATGTGGCGTGTCGTAAATACAGTTATAGGACCGTATGTGATGTGAATACGTGGTGAACTATTTGCATGTATTTTGATGACCATACATTGTGAGAATACGGTAGTAGTGAATATATATTAGATATAGTGAAACTGGATTTAATTATGGTATGGTGTGACTACCTATGTTGATGTGTTTAGCATTGGATGTATACTAGGAAATATTAAGGAGTCGTATACCCATGTTGTTTGTGCATAGGTAGCTATCTATACGTAGAGCAATGATTGTATTTGCTGAGTGTGAGACTATCCTTATATGAGTATCTGAAATACTGTTTTGTGTTTAGGTAAGTAGTAGTTATATAAGGGATGTATGCTTATATATATGATTGAAATACATGTATGAAGTTGACTGACTATACTAGGTATAAGTGTGACGTACGTGAATATATATATATACATGTTGGTAGTGTTAACGTTTGACTACCTAGTGCATATATAAGCACTTGTAATGACTATACCTGGTTTGAATTATAATATGACTTGATTGGGGGAGTTACTAGAGCGACTAGCTATATTAGAAAGTCCGAGGACGGACTTTATTCTAAGGTGGGGAGGATGTAACGACCACTTTTCGTTGTATGTTGTTCGTGCACGTGCTTTTGGCCGTGCACGTGTTTATTTTAGACTTTGTTTGTTTGTGAACACTTTAGTGTGATATGTCGTTGTGAACGTCTCTGAGAGTATTAAATAGTGGCACTAATTTGGAACGACGTTCCTCGAGTCGTTTCCCCACAATTTAATCTTATTCGATGAAACGTTGCGATTCTCACTTTTGATGGGAGACGTTCCTATTTTTAGTTTCGTCGTCCGACGTCGAAATTGAGATCCGTCTTCTTAGTCAGCTCACTTTCGTCATCACGATCACCCCGATATTTATTTTAAAATTTTTGGAGTTTATTTGACCACTTTTATATTTTTAACAAGGTTTATAATATTTTTAATAATTAATTTTTGTATTAATTTCGGCCAAATAAAATTTATTTGAGTTTAAAACGTTTTAAAGAATTTTTGAGCCAATTTTCAGCTCATTTGGACCGCATCAAATCCTTGTGTGAGTTGGAGAAGTTGAGATTCAAATTTTAAATTATTTTAAACTCCTAATCTCATTAGGATTAGCCCTAGACCTAGTCAACCCATCTACACTATATAAACAACCTCTAGGAAGACCTATTTTCGCAAGAAAATAACCCTAGCCACTTCCAAAACCCAAATTTGACGTTGCGACGAATCGTCGCAACGTTGCGACAAGCATCTGCCGCACGACCGGAGAAATGAGCTCCGTTCTCCCGCCCTGACCGACGCCCAAGCCTGCACCAAGCTTGCACAGCCGCTCCGCATCGTCTCCGCTTGCACCCCCCCGTGTCCGACCGAGAGAATCTCTCGGTCAGACCGAGAGCTTTCGCCCGCTATCGCCGCTCCCCGCATCGCTGCAAGCCCCCGCACCAAGCTCCGCTCCGCTCCCGCTCCGCACCGTGTCTGACCGAGGCGCCCGCCCGCCAACGCCGAAGCCCGCAACGTTGCAACGGTTGCAACGTTGCAGCGCTCCGAACTCCCGCATCCAAGGCGCCCGACCGAGACCATCCTCCACACCGACCGAGACAAACCCTCGCAACCGCAGCTCCGCACCGCACCCGCAGCGTTGCAAGCCCGTCTCCTGTGTCCGACCGATGGAACTTCCCGCATTGGCTGTGTACGACCGAGGGCCATTCGTCGCAACCCCACACCCGTCACACCACTTGCCACCGTGGGCCCCCCAAGTTCTCCAGAGGTATTGTGGGTCCCCCATAGGTCCCTAGGACTACTATGGGCCCCACCTAGGTGCTTTCTCTCCAACGATTTGCCGCGTACGACGTTGCGACACGTCGTAGCCCGTCGTCGCACGTGCTAGCTTTGGAATCTGGAACCGTTGCTCCAGTTGATGCTCTGAACTTTCCAGCGAGGAAACTAATTTGGAATCAGGACTTGGAGCGCGTTCTCTTACTCCAACCCTTGGCGTCGCTACCCGACGCCAGTGTAGCTTTTGCGTCGTGTTGAGGTAACGCTTTGCACCCCTAGGACCCCCAACCCAATTGCATGCTAATCAAGACTAAAATTGATGTTTTTAAAATGTTTTAAATGTTTTAAATTCACTAATCAAGATTAATAATATGGACTTTAGGCCGGTGGACTTGTGCACGTAGGATAATTGTGATTTTTGGACTCACTGGACGGTGTGCTCAGACGTTGTACTTGCAGGCAAGTGAAACTTGCCAACTCTTGTGTAGGGCCATGTTTTTAGGCCACTTCCTTGCTTTTAGCGTAAAAGAGACTAGTCAGTGAAATGATAGCTGGTTAGACGCCTACTTGATCTAGTTTGACAACGAAACTAGATCCGTCACCTAAATTGATCTAGCTTGACAACGAAGCTAGATCCAACTCTTTAAACTTGTTAATCATGCATATTAAACTGTCACGTTTACTTTCCTTATCTGTACGCACTTTTAACTGCCATGCATCGCATCTTACATGTCATCCAAATTGATTGTTGCATCGTAGCATACGCTACATACTTGTACTTGCTTGTCCTGGCTAGGTGCACCCCTATGCCAATATGAAAACACTTCCTGGCTCGTGATCCAGAAGCGAGCATTCCCGTTCGGGGGTAAGGCCCTGGCTCGATACACGTGGGAGGGGTAAGAGTTAAGTGGCCAATCAGCTGGGAGTCTGCCTGATCCGCAACTGCAGCTGTAAGGCGTAAACTCTGGGTTTGGGCGGAGTTAAGCGGCCAATCAGTGTGAAAGTAAGACATTTCAGCTGTAAGGCGTAAACTCTGCACATGACATGAAAACTTGACTAGAGAAATCCTTGTAAATGTTAATAGTTTTGCCACACTTGCCATGCCATGCTAGTTTACTTGTTGTTTTCTTTACCTGCTGCACTCATACTTTAACTGCCATGTCATTGCATCATGCTAGAACTGCTAGGTTGCTTTACTTTCAGTTTCAGTTTCCTTGCACAAGTCTCTTGTAGACTTGCTGACATGTGCCCCTTGCTCTTTTGGGTGTCACATGTTAGACCCTGAGCCAGAGACCGTTGCTGAGTACGTGGTGTTTTACTGACGCTGAGCCTGAGTCCATGTCTTCCCAGGAGGAGTTTTGTGGACACCGGAGACCTTTCTTGGTGACTTTGCTGAGTTCCTTTTGTTTTAGGCTTTGTTGTTAGTTGTCGGTGCGTGGCACCTTTGTTTTGTACGTTGTACTTTTGTTGGCCATGTTTGGGCCTTTAGACTCTTTTTCTTTCTAGCCTGGTGGCTTTTTCTGTGATGTTGAAACTTATTTTATGGATATTCTGAGATATATCTTTTGTCTCATTTCATTATTATTATCTTTGTTTCGTTCGCGTTCCAAGGACCTGCAGTTTTAAATTTGGTTGACGCTTATCGGACTTGCAGCTTTGTAGCTTCAAGTCTGAGCGGACCTTCTCACGCTTTGCCTCCATATTTTTGGGAAGCGGGGCGTGACATGACGTCTTCCCTGTGGAGATGTCTGGTTTGCCACCTGATCGAGCTCTAGAATTTTCTATTGATCTTATTCCGGGAGCGCAGCCCATTTCGAAGGCACCCTATCGTATGGCGCCTGCAGAATTGGAAGAGTTGCGGACGCAGTTGGATGAGCTTTTGCAGAAGGGTTATATCAATCCTAGTGTGTCTCCGTGGGGAGCACCGGTGCTGCTGGTGAAGAAGAAGGATGGTTCGCGTCGCATGTGCGTGGACTATCGGGAGTTGAATGCGGTGACCATCAAGAATAAATACCCGTTGCCTCGCATCGATGATATTTTTGATCAGCTTGGAGGTTCGAGGGTGTTTTCTAAATTGGATTTGAGGAGTGGTTACCATCAGTTGAAGGTGAAGAAGGATGATGTTCCGAAGACAGCGTTCAGGACGAAGTATGGACACTACGAGTTTGTGGTTATGCCCTTCGGTGTAACCAAGGCACCCGCAGTTTTCATGAATCTGATGAACCTGATTTTCTACGACTTTTTGGATAAGTTTGTCGTTATCTTTATTGACGACATTCTGATATATTTGAAGTTGGAGGAGGAGCATGCCTCACACTTGAGGACGGTGTTGGAGATTCTGAGGAAGCATCGGTTGTATGCTAAATTTTCAAAGTGCGAGTTTTGGCTGGACAGAGTTGCTTTTCTTGGGCATGTGGTGACTGGAGATGGTATTTCAGTGGATCCCGAGAAGATTAGGGCCATCAGAGAGTGGCCTGTTCCGTCGTCTGCGTCTGAGATCCGGAGTTTCCTTGGACTTGCTGGTTATTATCGGTGTTTCATTAAGGACTTTTCTCGTATTGCGGAGCCGATGACCAGGTTGACGCGGAAGGATGTACCTTTTGTTTGGTCGGGTGATTGTGAGAGTGCTTTTGGTGTTCTGAGGGAGAGATTGACGACTGCCCCTGTTCTTGCTATGCCTGATCGTAGCGGTGGATTTGAGATCTTTTGCGATGCTTCTGGCAAGGGTCTCGGTTGTGTGTTGCATCAGCACAGACATGTTGTGGCATATGCTTCTCGTCAGCTCAAGGTTCATGAGAAGAATTACCCAACGCATGATTTGGAATTGGCTGCCGTTGTGTTTGCTCTCAAGATTTGGAGGCACTTCTTGCTGAGTGAGAAAGTGAAGATTTTCACAGATCACAAAAGCTTGAAGAATATTTTTACCCAGAAGGAGCTCAACATGCGACAGCGTCGATAGTTGGAGCTCATGGCGGATTATGAGATTGATTTGCAGTATCACCCTGGCAAGGTGAATGTGGTTCCTGATGCGCTGAGTAGGCTTCCAGCGGTGATGATTTTGACCTCGCAGTGGAGATTGCAGCAGGATTTTTACGAGTCTGGTGTGGAGATTGTTCTTCCCGTGGAGGTTTCTTCGTTGATGTACATGCAGGTACAGTCGACGATTGTGGATCGGATCAAGGCTGGCCAGGCTGAGGTTCTGAAGCTGGTGAAGATTCGGGAGCAAGTGGAAACCGGTCTGCGGACCGACTTTTTGATTCATGAAGATGGCTCGCTGAGGTTTGGAGCCAGGTTGTGTGTGCCAGCTGGGGATATTAGAGAGGAGTTGATGGTGGAGGCACACAGTTCGCCGTATTCTGTGCATCCTGGTGGGACCAAGATGTACCAGGATCTTCGTCTGAACTATTGGTGGCATGGCATGAAGAAGAGTGTGGCTCGGAGTGTGGCCAAGTGTTTGGTTTGCCAGCAAGTGAAGGCGGAGCATCAGCGTACGGCCGGGTTGCTACAACCGCTTCCGATTCCGGAGTGGAAATGGCAACACATCACTATGAATTTCGTGACTGGACTACCTCGGAGTCCGAAGCAGAATGACGCGATTTGGGTGATCGTAGATCGATTGACCAAATCCGTGCACTTTATTCCATTCCGAGTGGGACAGTCCACTGAGGCGCTAGCAAGGAGATATATGGAGGTAAATTATTTTACTCTCCATTTTTATTTCCTTTTCCTAGTTTGGATGGTGATGTAACGTGAATCGTGCAGGAGGTTGTGCGACTTCACGGAGTCCCCGTGAGTATCGTGTCGGACAGAGACACGAGGTTCACATCTCAGTTCTGGCAGAGTTTGCAGAAGAGTTTGGGTACGCGTCTGAGTTTCAGCACGACGTACCATCCGCAGACGGATGGCCAGTCCGAGAGGACGATTCAGATTTTGGAAGACATGCTGAGGGCGTGCATGTTGGATTTCAAGGGTTCGTGGGAGGACCATCTACATTTGGTGGAGTTTTCTTACAACAACAGCTTCCAGGCGAGTATTGGCATGGCGCCTTTCGCTGCTCTTTATGGGAGGAAATGTCGATCGCCATTGAGTTGGGATGACGTTGGTGATCATGAGCTGTTGGGACCTGAGATGATTGTGGAGGCCGTGGATATTGTCAGGAACATTCGAGAGAGGTTGAGGATTTCTCAGGACCATTTTAAGCATTAGGCGGATGCTAAACGGCGTCCTTTGGAGTTTCAGCCGGGCGATCGTGTGTTTCTGAGGATTTCCCCGAATCATGGAGTGATTCGTTTTGGGAAGCGAGGGAAGTTGAGCCCGCGATACATTGGACCGTTTGACATTCTGGAGAGATTTGGCGAGGTAGCTTACCGCTTAGCCTTGTCGCCATCTTTGGAAGGAGTTCACAATGTTTTCCATGTGTCGCAGCTTCGTCGATACATTAGCGATCCATCTCATGCTGTGGATTTCTCGGAGATTACCGTTCACCCCGATATGACGTATGACCAGCAGCCAGTGCAGATTCTGGACAGGCGTCAGAAGTCACTTCGGAACAAGGTTGTCAATCTTGTGTGGGTGATGTGGCGACACGGCTCGCCTGGAGAGTCTACTTGGGAGAATGAGGATGAGATGCGAGAGCGTTTCCCACTTTTGTTCCCGGACACATGAGTGTTGGGAAATTCCGAGGATGGAATTTTTCTTAAGTTGGGGAGGATGTAACGACTGGTTTTCTTGTATCTGAATTTATTATATTATATTATATGTTTTGGTGGATTTTCTCCTTATGTGTGGTTTTCGTCTCCGTAACTTTCATTTTCGATCGTTTCGTCGTGTTTTCTTAGCTTCTTCCTTAGAATCGTCGATTTCGGAGCAAGTCATTCGTGACGGGCTTCGTATCGGTCATATCTTATTTTTAGATCAAGCCTAGGAGTCTTAGGAATCGATCCCGGAGCTTCGCGCTCCATTTCGGAACTTTTGGTGATCATTAGCCGGTGTAAGAAGGGGCACCGACCGACTAGATGACGATCCAGTCGGTCGGCAAACCTTCTTGAACCGACTAGTTGGCTTTCTAAATTTCTCAGGAGTTACTGTTTATCGTTAGTCGGTCTAAGAACGTTGGTTGACCGACTAGGTTGCAAACTAGTCGGTCGGTAATGCTTCTTTAACCGACTAACTCATTAACTATTTTTGGTGCCAATTACTGTTCCCTCTTAGTCGGTCTAAGAACGTTCATCGACCGACTAGATGTCAAACTAGTCGGTCAGTAGTTGTTCTTTGACCGACTAAATCTAAATCCTATTTCTGTACAGGAGTTACTGTTTGGACGTAGTCGGTCTGCGTTGGTCAACCGACCGACTAGTTCCCAAACTAGTCGGTCAGTGGTTGTTCTCTGACCGACTAATCAGTGCCAAAACCCTAATTTCTGGGCAGCCGCCAGCCCTTCCTATTTAAACCCCTCCCAAACGTTTTCTTCTCCTTCCTCACGACCTAAAACCCTAGTTTCTCCCCCATTGAGCCCCCTACTACCTCAAACCCTTATTCCTTCATCCCAAGCCCAAAATCCATCATCCAAACCCTCCCTTAACACATTCCACCTCTCATCTTCCTCAAAATCTCATCAAACCCCCAAAATCCCCCAAAACCCTATTTCTCCAAACTTCTCCATCCATTTCCAGATCTGAACCCTAGGTTCCCCGGAGCGTTTCTTCCGTCGCCGTGGTTGCTCGGTATCATTCTTCTGTTTCCTATACGGTAATATTCAATCTCTTAATGTTTTCATAACCCGTTGTGTTTTTGTGAAACCCTAATGAAATGAATGTTGTTTTGATGATTGTTTCTCCATAACAGCGACTTCCCCGTAGATTAGCGTCCGTGGGATGAACCATCGTTGATCGTCATCCCCGGTGCTAGGCAAGTGAAACTTGCCACTTAGGGTTTAGGCCATGTTTTAGGCCATTTGTTTGTTGTAGGCGTAAAAGAGACTAGGCGACGAAATGATACTCGCCTAGGCGCAAATTTAGGAACTAGCTTGACAACGAAGCTGGATCCGACATTTATCATGTTGCACAATTACCATGTCATGTTTAATTTCCATTAACGGTACGCAAATTAATTGTCATGTCATTGCATCCTTTAAGTGTTTCCGTGATTGCGTAGCTTTGCTACAATGCTTGTGTTCCTGGCTCGTGTTCCAGAAGCGGGCCATGTGTTGGTTGATAGTCAATGCCCGAACTGCTTGTTTCCGGCTAGGTGCACCCCTACGCCAAATGCTTATGAGTCGTGAACTAGAATGTGAGCTCCTGTGCGGGGCAACCCTGGCTCATTTACTGAGCACGTGTGCAGGGACCCTGGCTCGTCTACATGTGGGTATTGGGGGTAAGAGTTAAGCGGCCAATCAACTGGGAGTCTGACCGATCAGCAACTGCAGTGGTAAGGCGTAAACTCTGGGTTTTGGGGTAGTGTTAAGCGGCCAATCAGCGTGAATGCCAAACCGTTCAGCTGTAAGGCGTAAACATCTACAAACAACTTGAAACGTGACTAGTGAAATGATTGAGATTGTTAGTAGCTTGGCTACTCTTGACTTGTCCCGATAATTGTTCTCTTGTACTTATTGTTTCACAATGTCTTACTTGTGCACTTATGTTATAACTGCCATGGCATGCATACTATAACTGCTAGGTTGCTAGTTGCCTTAATTTCAGTTTCCTTGCCCAAGTCTTTTAGACTTGCTGACATGTGCCCCTTTACTCTTTTGGGTGACACATGTTAGACCTTGAGCCTGAGTACATTGTGGAGGACGAGGTGTTTACTGACGCCGAGCTCGAGCCTGTGTTTGGCGAGGAGTACGTGGACACTGGGGACCAGTCCTAGTGTCTTCATTGTACTTTCCCTTTTGTTTAGACTGCTGTTTTGTTGTCGGTGCGTAGCACCTATACTTGGTTACGTTGTTGCTTTTGTTGGCCTTGTTCTGGGCCTTTAGACTCTTTCTTTTAGCCTGGTGGCTTTTCTGGATGTTGAACTTAATTTTCCCTGTTGGACAAATTATGAGATATGAGATTTTATTTCTGTCTCTCCTTGTGTTATTATTGTTGTTCCGTTTGTGGTTACAGGGACCTGCTTATGTTTTATTGACGCTTATCGGGTTTGGGGCTTCACAGCTCCACTCTCGTGCGGACCTTCTCATGTCTCGCCTCCATTTTAGGGAAGCGGGGCGTGACACAACATCTCTCCCAAAGTTCATAATACAATCTCTCAAAGTTGACCTCTCCCACCTTTCCAAGTCCCTCTTTTCATCAGAGGTACTCTTACCTGTAACAGATGGATGAGAGTCAGTTCTTATCGCCAGGTCAAGGTCTATGACCCCAAGAACTATAAGCAAGTTCTCCTTCTATAACTTGAAGTTAGAGCCATTTAGAACTAGAATTGGATTGATGCTGGCAGTGATATTAGCATGCGTTAAAGATGAAAAGAGGCCAACAACAAAATGTACCACAAGCTCACATAAGTAAACTGAAAATCTACAATAAATTCAAAATTTAAATGCAAATCCCATCTTTTAAGATATCTGACACTCCATTAATATTTATCTTTGGACAATATATTAACTTGTAATTGATATCTTTGTGTAGTAATCAAACACTAATAATAAGTAACATGTCAAATAATAAACCTTCCTTTGAGCTGATTTATAATTTACATGTAAACCGAATAATTATCACGCGTTTATTACCACAGAAACACATATAATTATGTCGAACATTTAACTTCCTTTGGGCCAATAAATATTCACATAATAAAATATGCATAAAACCTTGTATATTCTGAAATAAAATTAATTTTCACAAGAGAGCCCACGTTGGTGGGTTGTTGTTTCAAGTAACTTACTTCAAAATATATATTTAACCATTCAAAATTTGAATTTAAATTGTAGTAAAATTAAATGGAAAATTAATCATCAAGGGAAAATATACATGATGCCTTTATTTCCTATTTTATTTAAACCCAAAATCTTAAAGGCAAAATTTTTCATACAAGAGTATGTATAACAACCGTTTATATTTCGAAATAAAACAATTTTCACAAGAGAGCACACTTTGGTGGGGTGTTATTTTAATTAATTTATTTCGAAATACATAATCAACCATGCCCAAAAAAATTTGAATTTAAATAGTAGCACCATTAGGTCAAAATTAATCTGCAAGGGGAAATATATGTAACACCCTTTATTTCCTCTTTCACTGCATTTAAATCCATATTTTAGGCAAAATTTCATACAAAGTATTTACACATCCCTTTATGTTTCGAAAAAAGATATTCTTCACAATAGAGCCCATTATGGTGGGGTTTTGTTTTAATTAAAATTATTTCGAAACATATAACCAAACGTGTCCAAAATTTGAATTTAATAAACTAATTTAACACACAA
>CM061131.1:19022688-19123180 GCA_030789695.1 Scilla litardierei
CAGTACAATAGCCCAACAGAGATGCCCGACCTCATGGTCTACGGACTGCTCTCCCGGAATGACATCACTGCTCAAGGCCAGCCCTTAGCAGCCCAGACTGGCCCACGTTGTCCACGTGCCACGATCTCAGACAACCGACCAACATTCTCTTTCCAAGTGCAATTAGTATTTAATGCATGTCTTATCCACCGACACTGTCGACGACTCCTTGTGTACAAAGTTGAAATGCCCAGAAACCTGTAGCTTTACACATGGCAAGTATTCATGGGTCCGTAGCCTATCTACATAAATAAGAGATAACCCCCTTCCGAAGCTACTCTCTTTTGGGCTTAAATAATTCTAGCAAGCATCTCCTGCTCTACAACTCTCGGCGACCATGTGCATAACCATGTATAACTCATGCGTAGCGACACACCGGCAATCTTGCGTCCTTGGGCCCTCTGACCCGTTTGCTTCACCATTTCAAGTACCTACATCCGTGCCCAACCGGTTGACCGATCAAGAATCTATGCATCAACAGAAACCATGCAATCATGTAACGGATCCATACTCGACTAACAAATGAAGGCTAATGCTCCATGCACCTCAGGAATGAGGTGCATGGTACTATTTTTCTCCAAAAATAGTGGATACATCACTTCAGAATGTCTAATCTTCTTCTTTCTTTTCCAAAATTAGCTAACTTTTGCTCCGAATCTTATATGCAGCTAACTTTTGCTCCAAATTTTTGAGGTGCATTTAGCAATGGCCCAAATGAAAAGATTTAGTGTTTCTAGAAGCCATAGCCGATTTGTGTCCCTGGTACAAATGTAGCCGACAACTTGTTCCTGTAGCATTAATTGTTGTGCAGTGCAGCCAAGAAATGGTTGATCGATGCTGCAAATTATTACAGGGGTAGGCTGCAAGTGAACGCTGCTCTCACACGTGTTTGCGAGTTGACCCCTGCGGAGGTTCGAGTGCGATCTATTGTTTTTAATCTTATATAATTTATGTACGTTAAAAACAAGTTAAAATTTCTATTTACTAATCAATTTCTAATGGTATACTTTCAAAAATAAAAAAAGCATGAAAAATAATAAATATACGTCCGAGTGTTGTTATTCACACCACAAAAATTTATGAATACGTCACACTACTTGATTCACCACACCTATATTTTTAACATCAGATGTTCGGATTTGGAGATCAGAAATTTATGAAATTTATGGATGCGACCACTTTCCGATTTTTATTAAGTTTAACCGCAAAGGAAGGATTAGATATGCAGCTAATGGATATTATGACTGCATATTGTTAGTGCACGTGTACGGATCCAGGTGAAGCATCCGCATACCCCAACCTGAATGGCTCCAGCGACCCGATATCCATCGCTCAGAGCAAGGCATTGCTGAGTCAAACGAACGGCCCATTCGACCGTTAGGCTCATGCTGATATTCAGGGGGAGGTTAATGGGGCCGAGTAAATGGGCATCCGTTATTTCGAATCCCGGAGAAGATCGTGTCCAAATCAATGAAAGACGGTTACATACAATCAAATGGGAACAACCTATAAATAGATGAAAGGACAAAAGGTCAGGGGGTTCCAATTTCAAGGTACAAGATCTAAGACATAGAACTCTACTTTCTCAGCTGATATTTCTTACACTATTGAGCTTGCGCCGCCAGACCTGAGACGAACCTCCGTGGGTCGATCTCAGCTGCACCAAGCTCCCTCTCTTCCTTAAGTTCCATACTAACTTAAGCATCGGAAGGTATTTGGGTCGAAACCCAGATCCGACCACCTAACGTGTCTCTGTGGTGTAGAATGACGAGTCTCCGTCTCACGCAAGGGTAGTTTCGGAGCTCCCCAGCCTTGAGCGATCAACGTCCGAGCTGACCAAGGGTCGATCGAGTGCCGCATCATCATCTATCTCCATCATTCGACCCAGGTTCTTCCAACCTTGGGTCCTACTTCACTCACTGACGAGGCTCCAACTCAGCGCAAAAAGCACACGTCAGCTTGACAATTGTCTCGATCATTTTTGGCCTTAACACATATCTATATGGCAATCTCGATAAAAAGATTTATATGAAACTTTCTGATGGCTTTTCAATACATGCTGAATTAAAAGATAAACCTCGAGACGTCTACTCTGTTAAGCTTCAAAGATCATTATAAGGTTTTAAACAATCGGGAAGGATGTGGTACAACAGACTGAGTGAATTACTTGTACAACAAGGATTCAACAATAATGAAGTCTGCCATTGCATCTTTATAAGAGCAAATGGAACATGATTCATCATAATAGCAGTCTACGTAGACGATCTGAACCTTATTGGTTCTCATGAAGAGATCACTGAGATATCTGTAAGCCTAATAAAAGAATTCGAAATGAAAGGCCTAGGTAAAACCAAATTTTGTTTTAGCTTACAGATTGAACATTTAAAAGACAGATTTCTGTTACACTAAACCATATATACAAAGAACTGTTGCAAAGATTTCACATGGACCAATGTCATCCACTAAGTACACCTATGGTAGTATGATATCTGCATGCACATAAAGACTCCTTCCGGCTGCTGGCAGATGGGGATGATATACTTGGTCCAGAAGTCCCTTATCTAAGTGCTATTGGAGCACTTCTATATCTGGCTAACTGCACGCGCCCCGATATAGCGTTCGCAGTAAATTTATTAGCAAGATACAGTGCATCGCTTACGCAGTGTCACTGGACCGGGGTTAAGCACCTTCTGTGTTACCTTCATGGGTCAACAGATTTGGGACTATTTTACAAAAATGGATTATCCTCCACACTTGTTGGTTATGCTGATGCAAGTTACAGGTTTGATCTCCATAATGAAAAGTCACAGATAGGGCACATGTTTACCTATGGTGGGACAACCATTTCCTGGAGATCCGTCAAGCAGACGATGACAACGATCTCATCCAATCACTCAGACATCTTCGCCATCCATAAAACAAGCAGAGAATGTGTTTGGCTACGCTCAGTTGTACATCACATCCTAGTGACGACCAGATTGAAGACTGGCAACCTTAAACCTACCACTATGTTCGAGGACAATGCTGCTTGCATTGCTCAGTTACGAGGTGGTTACATCAAAGGCGACAGAACGAAGCATATCTCCCCAAAATTCTTTTGGACGCATAAGTTACAAAGCGATGGCGAGATCGATATGTCAGACAACTACAATCATATGACAACCTGGCAGACTTGTTCACTAAATCACTTCCAACAGCTATTTTTAGAAAGTTTGTACAAAAGATTGGTATGAGACGCCTACGAGATCTGAAAGCCTAAGGGCTTGTACAGATCAGGGGGAGTTACAAGGAGTTTGTACTCTTTTTCCTTAGTTATGATTTTTTCCAAATGGGGTTTCCATAGCCAAAGGTTTTTAACGAGGCAACCCCCATCAACTAAGGATCCTGAAGTATCCAACCCTTGTGAGACTCATAAGACAGTTAGAATCCCGAAGTATTAATGAGCAGAGTTGAAACGACTGGTTTTCATGTATCTGGATTTATTATATTATATATATATGTTTTGGTGGATTTTCTCCTCATGGGTGGTTTTCGTCTCCGTAGCTTTCACTTTCGATCGTTTCGTCGTGTTTTCTTAGCTTCTTCCGTTGATCGACGATTTCGGAGTAAGTCATTGGCGAGGTAGCCTACTGCTTAGCCTTACCGCCGTCCTTGGAAGGAGTTCACAATGTTTTCCATGTGTCGCAGCTTCGTCGATACATTAGCGACCCATCTCACGCTGTGGATTTCTCGGAGATTACTGTTCGCCCTGATATGACGTATGACCAGCAGCCAGTGCAGATTCTGGACAGACGTCAGAAGTCACTTCGGAACAAGGTTGTCAATCTTGTGAGGGTGATGTGGCGACACGGCTCGCCTGGAGAGTCTACTTGGGAGAATGAGGATGAGATGCGAGAGCGTTTCCCACTTTTGTTTCCGGACACGTGAGTGTTGGGAAATTCCGAGGACGGAATTTTTCTTAAGTTGGGGAGGATGTAACGACTGGTTTTCATGTATCTGGATTTATTATATTTTATATATATATGTTTTGGTGGATTTTCTCTTCATGTGTGGTTTTCGTCTCCGTAACTTTCACTTTCGATCGTTTCGTCGTGTTTTCTTAGCTTCTTCCGTTGATCGACGATTTCGGAGTAAGTCATTCGTGACGGGCTTCGTATCGGTCATATCTTATTGATAGATCAAGCCTATGAGTCTTAGGAATCGATCCCGGAGCTTCGCACTCCATTTCGGAACTTTCTGTGCACGTTAGCCGGTACAAGAAGGGGAACCGACCGACTAGATGACGATTTAGTCGGTCGGCAAATCTTCATGGACCGACTAGTGGGCTTTGTAAATTTCTCATGAGTTACTGTTTATCGTTAGTCGGTCTAAGAACGTTCGTCGACCGACTAGGTTGCAAACTAGTCGGTCAGCAATCGTTCTTCAACCGACTAACTCTATGATCATTTTGATACCAAGTACTATTCATTCTTAGTCGGTCTAAGAACGTTCATCGACCGACTAGATTCGAAACTAGTCGGTCAGTAGTTGTTCTTTGACCGACTAAATCTAAATCCTATTTTTGTACAGGAGTTACTGTTTGGACTTAGTCGGTCTGCGTTGGTCAACCGACCGACTAGTTCACAAACTAGTCGGTCAGTGGATGCTCTTTGACCGACTAATCAGTGTCGAAACCCTAATTTCTGGGCAGCCGCCAGGTCATTTTCTATAAATACCCCACTTCGTTTCTTTTCTTTCTTTCTCTTCTCCTGACCTCTTTCCTTCCCCCTTGACCTCTGATCTTCCCCAACCTTCCTCTAGCCTTCCTCCTTCATCTAGAGCCTCTCCCCCTCTCCATTTTGGCTAATCACCATGCCCTAGGCCATCTCCAACCCCCAAAAATCCCCAAAACCCTATTTCTCCAGATTTTCCCCATCCATTCCAGATCTGAACCCTAGGTTCCCCGGAGCGTTTCTTCCGTTGCCGTGCTTGCTCGGCATCATTCTTCATCTTCTATATGGTAATAACTCGATCTCTTAATATCCTCATAACCCATTTGTGTTTTTGTGAAACCCTAATAAAACTAGGTTGGATGTTGTTCTAATGTTGTTTTGCCATGGCAGCGATCTCATCGCCGTAGTTAGCTTTTGTGTGACGGCCTCGTTGATCGTCATCCTCGGAGCTAGGCAAGTGAAACTTGCCACTTAGGGTTTTGGGCCATGTCTTAGGCCATTTGCTTGTTGTAGGCGTAAAAGAGACTAGGCGACGAAATGATACTCGCCTAGGCGCAATTTTAGGAACTAGCTTGACAACGAAGCTAGATCCGTCATTTATTATGTTGCATAACTCCCATGTCATGTTTAATTTTAATTAACGGTACGCAAATTAATTGTCATCCATGCTATCCATGTTGAATGTCGCATTCGTAGCACACGCTACAATACTTGTGTTTCCTGGCTCGTGTTCCAGAAGCGGGCTACGTGAGTTGGTTGATAGCCAATGCCCGACCTACTTGTTTCCGGCTAGGCACCTGCGTTGCAGGCATAACCCTACGCCATACGTGTTAAATACACTTCCTGGCTCGTGATCCAGAAGCGAGCATTCCGTGTGCGGGGTAATGCCCTGGCTCGATACACGTGGAGGGGTAGAGATAAACGGTCACTTGAGCTTAGGAGTTGGCCCGATCAGCCACTCTAGCCAACAGGCGGAATCTCTGTGCACTACTTGTTATTTGACGTGTTCACTTGACGTGAACTACTTGACTTGTACTTGTCCGTGTTTTACTTGTAAAACTTGTTATCCATGTCTTACTTGCCACTTGCTACTTGTGCTTCCCATTACTTGTCACTTCCATACTATACTTGCCATGTCATGCATCATAATATAACTGCTAGGTTGTTAGTTTACCTTACTTTCAGTTTCCTTGCCCAAGTCTTTTAGACTTGCTGACATGTGCCCCTTTTCTCTTTTGGGTGACACATGTTAGATCCTGAGCCTGAGTTCATTGTTGAGGACGAGGTGTTTGCTGACGCCGAGCCCGAGCCTGTGTTTGGCGAGGAGTACGTGGACACTGGGGACCAGTCCTAATGTCTTCGTTGAGCTTTCCCCTTTTGTTTTAGACTGTTTTGTTGTCGGTGCGTAGCACCTATACTTTAATACGTTGTCCCTTTTGTTGGCCTTGTTCTGGGCCTTTAGACTCTTTCTTTTAGCCTGGTGGCTTTTCTGGATGTTGAACTTAACTTTAATGTTGGACAATTTCTGAGATTTGAGATTTTATTTCTGTCTCTCCTTGTGTTATTATTGTTGTTCCGTTTGTGGTTACATGGACCTGCTTATGTTTTACTGACGCTTATCGGGTTTGGGGCTTCACAGCTCCACTTTCGTGCGGACCTTCTCACGTCTCGCCTCCATTTTAGGGAAGCAGGGCGTGACAGGTTTTGTTGGTGGCCCATGCAGGTCCTCTTCTGTAACTGCGATTATCGGAACGACGATAATAATATTAGAATGTCCAATAAACTAAGTTCGACATCCGAGTCATAAGCTATGAGTCTAATCTGCTTCGTTTTCGGTGTCATTAGATGGCAGGAAGGCGATTCACCCGTGGTGGAGGTAGTGGTGCGACCCCTCATGACGAGGAGCCTGAGCGGGAACCCACCAATGGAGAGATGATGCGGATGATGCTTCAGATGATGCAGGTGCAGCAGGGCGTGCTCCTGCAAGTCCAGAATGCTCCACTTGATCGAGCTGGTCGGGCAATCCAGGATGCCCCTCGCTCCGAGCCGGGAGCGAAGCAATTTCGGGAGCTGGGTCCCGCATATTTTGATGGGTCTGAGGGTCCTCTGGCTGCCGATGAGTGGATTCGGAACATTGAGGATAACTTGAAGATGGCCAAGATCACCCCGGCTGGATGGGTTGATTTGGCGAAGAGGCAACTCAAGGATAATGCTCGGAACTGGTGGGATGCGGAAGAGAAGATGCTGGTGGAGCCGATAGCTTGGGCTACCTTTAAGTCCAGGTTTGATGAGGAGTTCTTTCCGAAGGCTGCTAGGAAGGAGATGCTGCAGCACTTTATTGATCTGAAGCAAGGGAGCTTGACGGTGGACCTGTACCACCAAGAGTTCACTAGGCTGAGTCGGTTCACACCGAAGATGGTGCAGGATGCTGATGAGAGGGCTCAGAGGTTCCTGCAGGGACTTGCCTTAGAGCTACAGAGTTTTGTGTCTTCCTCTGATCTGGACTCTTATCAGAAGGTTCTGGTCGCTGCGAGGAGGCAGGAGCTGAACCTGAGTCAGAGGAGAGGACATGTTTCTGGTGCTGGGAAGAGGCCTATGGAGCAGGCCAGAGCGGTGGTTAGGCCTGGTTTCAAGCCTAATCAGCCAGCTCAGTTCAAGAGGCCAGGATGGCCTGTTCAGAAGACTTACCATTTCTGCGGCAAGATCGGGCATGTCAAGGATCAGTGTAGGAGATTCCTGGGCCAGTGTGTTGTCTGTGGAGATCCTACCCATACCATGAAGGATTGTCCGAGGTCGAAGCAACCTTGGAGGGCACCTGTTGCAGCACAGCCGTTGCAGCAGAGAGCGTCTGTTCCTGTTGGACGTGGAGCAGCTCTTGTTCCACAGAGGCAGGCTTTTCAGCAGGCTTTTCCGCCGAGGAGACAGGCTTTTCTGATGACCGCTGTGGAGAGCGAGGCTGTGGATGAGGTTATCGCAGGTAATCCTCA
The DNA here is from genome assembly GCA_030789695.1 of Scilla litardierei. Classification (NCBI taxonomy): domain Eukaryota; kingdom Viridiplantae; phylum Streptophyta; class Magnoliopsida; order Asparagales; family Asparagaceae; genus Scilla; species Scilla litardierei. The sequence goes on from CM061131.1 coordinate 19,030,427, forward strand.
ATCTAGCTGTTACTTTCCTAGCTAGTTTTGATTGTTAGATTATGTTGGTTGCTTGAACATGATTGGTTGCTAGACTAGGGCTTGATTGTTAGACTGTTTGTAGGTGTGATTCTGGTTTGCACATTTCCTGCACGAGTTCTTTTTGACTCTGGTGCATCGATGTGTATTATTTCTCGGAGCTTCGTGGAGAAGCATTCCTTGTTGACGTCCCCTCTTTCCAAGAGTTGGAATATCGTTACAGGGAATGACGTGGTCTCGGTGCATCTTGGTTGCAATTCTTGCTCGTTGGTGGTTTGTAGACATGAGCTTTACGCCGATTTCATTGTCCACGACATCATCAACTATGATGCGGTCCTTGGGATGGACTGGCTTGCGAGCTTCTATGCTACGATCGACTGTCGGAGGAAGAAGGTGGTGTTCGAGATTCCCGGACATCCAGTATTCGAGTTCAGTCGTGGAAGCAGTTCGCTTGGTCCTGTCAGGTTTCGGGCCAGGCCGGTGGAGATTGTGGCTATGCAGATGGAGCTAGAGAGGCCAGCGGTTGTGCGGGACTTTGATGACGTCTTCCCTGAGGAGATGTCTGGTTTGCCACCTTATCGAGCTTTAGAATTTTCTATTGATCTTATTCCAGGAGCGCAGCCGATTTCGAAGGTGCCTTATCGTATGGCACCCGCTGAGTTGGAGGAATTGCGGAAGCAGCTGGATGAGCTTTTGCAGAAGGGTTATATCAACCCTAGTGTGTCTCCGTGGGGAGCATCGGTGCTGCTGGTGAAGAAGAAGGATGGTTCGCGTCGCATGTGCGTGGACTATCGGGAGTTGAATGCGGTAACCATTAAGAATAAATACACGTTGCCTCGCATCGATGATATTTTTGATCAGCTTGGAGGTTCGAGGGTGTTTTCGAAGTTGGATTTGAGGAGTGGTTATCATCAGTTAAAGGTGAAGAAGGGAGATGTTCCGAAGACAGCGTTCAGGACGAAGTATGGACACTACGAGTTTGTGGTTATGCCTTTCGGTGTAACCAATGCACCCGCAGTTTTCATGAATCTGATGAACCCGATTTTCTACGACTTTTTAGATAAGTTTGTCGTTATCTTTATTGACGACATTCTGATCTATTCAAAGTCGGAGGAGGAGCACGCATCGCACTTGAGGACAGTATTGGAGATTTTGAGGAAGCATCGGTTGTATGCTAAGTTTTCGAAGTACGAGTTTTGGTTGGACAGAGTTGCTTTTCTCGGGCATGTGGTGACTGGAGATGGTATTTCAGTGGATCCCGAGAAGATCAGGGCCATCAGAGAGTGGCCTGTTCCGCAGTCAGCGTCTGAGATCCGGAGTTTCCTTGGGCTTGCTGGTTACTATCGGCGTTTCATTAAGGACTTTTCCCGTATTGCTGAGCCAATGACCAGATTGACGCGGAAGGATGTACCTTTTGTTTGGTCGGGTGATTGTGAAAATGACTTTGGTGTTCTGAGGGAGAGATTGACGACTGCCCCTATTCTTGTTGTGCCTGATCGCAGCGGTGGATTCGAGATCTTTTGCGATGCTTCTGGCAAGGGTCTCGGTTGTGTGTTGCATCAGCACGGGCATGTTGTGGCGTATGCATCTCGTCAGCTCAAGGTTCATGAGAAGAATTACCCGACGCACGATTTGGAGTTGGCTGCCGTTCTTGCTGAGTGAGAACGTGAAGATTTTCACCGATCACAAAAGCTTGAAGTATATTTTACTCAGAAGGAGCTCAACATGCGACATCGTCGATGGTTGGAGCTCATGGCGGATTATGAGATTGATTTGCAGTATCACCCTGGCAAGGTGAATGTGGTTCCTGATGCGCTGAGTAGGCTTCCAGCGGTGATGATTTTGACTTCGCAGTGGAGATTGCAGCAGGATTTTTGCGAGTCTGGTGTGGAGATTGTTCTTCCTGGGGAGGCTTCTTCGTTGATGTGTATACAGATACAGTCGACGATTGTGGATCGGATCAAGGCTGGCCAGGCCGGAGATCCGAAGCTGGTGAAGATTCGGGAGCAGGTGGAAGCCGGTTTGCGGACTGACTTTTTGATTCATGAGGATGGCTCGCTGAGCTTTGGAGCCAGGTTGTGTGTGCCAGCTGGGGATATCAGAGAGGAGTTGATGATGGAGGCACATAGTTCGCCGTATTCTGTGCATCCTGGTGGGACCAAGATGTACAAGGATCTTCGTCTGAACTATTGGTGGCATGGTATGAAGAGGAGCGTGGCTCGGAGTGTGGCCAAGTGCTTGGTTTGCCAACAAGTGAAGGCGGAGCATCAGCGTACGGCAGGGTTGCTACAACCACTTCCGATTCCGGAGTGGAAGTGGCAACACATCACTATGAATTTCGTGACTGGACTACCTCGGGGTCCGAAGCAGAATGACGCGATTTGGGTGATCGTAGATCGATTGACCAAATCCGCGCACTTTATTCCATTCCGAGTTGGACAGTCTACTGAGGCGCTTGCGAGGAGATATATGTAGGTAAATTCTTTTACTCTCCGTTTTTATTTCCTTTTTCCTAGTTTAGATAGTGATGTGACGTGAATCGTGCAGGAGGTTGTACGACTTCACGGAGTCCCTGTAAGTATCGTGTCAGACAAAGACACGAGGTTCACATCTCAGTTCTGGCAGAGTTTGTAGAAGAGTTTGGGTACGCGTCTGAGTTTCAGCACGTCGTACCATCCGCAGACGGATGGCCAGTCCGAGAGGACGATTCAGATTTTGGAGGACATGCTGAGGGCGTGCATGTTGGATTTCAAGGGTTCGTGGGAGGACCATCTACATCTGGTAGAGTTTTCTTACAACAACAGCTTCCAGGCGAGTATTGGCATGGCGCCTTTCGCCACTCTTTATGGGAGGAAATGTCGATCGCCATTGAATTGGGATGACGTTGGTGATCGGGAGTTGTTGGGACCTGAGATGATTGTGGAGGCCGTGGATGTTGTCAGGAACATTCGGGAGAGGTTGAGGATTGCTCAGGACCGTTTTAAGCATTGGGCAGATGCTAAACGCCGTCCCTTGGAGTTTCAGCCGAGCGACCATGTGTTTCTGAGGATTTCCCCGAATCGTGGTGTGATTCACTTTGGGAAGCGAGGGAAGTTGAGCCCGCGGTACATTGGACCGTTTGACATTCTGGAGAGGGTTGGCGAGGTAGCCTACTGCTTAGCCTTACCGCCGTCCTTGGAAGGAGTTCACAATGTTTTCCATGTGTCGCAGCTTCGTCGATACATTAGCGACCCATCTCACGCTGTGGATTTCTCGGAGATTACCGTTCGCCCTGATATGACGTATGACCAGCAGCCAGTGCAGATTCTGGACAGACGTCAGAAGTCACTTCGGAACAAGGTTGTCAATCTTGTGAGGGTGATGTGGCGACACGGCTCGCCTGGAGAGTCTACTTGGGAGAATGAGGATGAGATGCGAGAGCGTTTCCCACTTTTGTTTCCGGACACGTGAGTGTTGGGAAATTCCAAGGACGGAATTTTTCTTAAGTTGGGGAGGATGTAACGACTGGTTTTCATGTATCTGGATTTATTATATTTTATATATATATGTTTTGGTGGATTTTCTCTTCATGTGTGGTTTTCGTCTCCGTAACTTTCACTTTCGATCGTTTCGTCGTGTTTTCTTAGCTTCTTCCGTTGATCGACGATTTCGGAGTAAGTCATTCGTGACGGGCTTCGTATCGGTCATATCTTATTGATAGATCAATCCTAGGAGTCTTAGGAATCGATCCCGGAGCTTCGCGCTCCATTTCGAAACTTTCTGTGCACGTTAGCCGGTACAAGAAGGGGAACCGACTGACTAGATGACGATTTAGTCGGTCGGCAAATCTTCATGGACCGACTAGTGGGCTTTGTAAATTTCTCAGGAGTTACTGTTTATCGTTAGTCGGTCTAAGAACGTTCGTCGACCGACTAGGTTGCAAACTAGTCAGTCAGCAATCGTTCTTCAACCGACTAACTCTATGATCATTTTGATACCAAGTACTATTCATTCTTAGTCGGTCTAAGAACGTTCATCGACCGACTAGATTCGAAACTAGTCGGTCAGTAGTTGTTCTTTGACCGACTAAATCTAAATCCTATTTTTGTACAGGAGTTACTGTTTGGACTTAGTCGGTCTGCGTTGGTCAACCGACCGACTAGTTCACAAACTAGTCGGTCAGTGGATGCTCTTTGACCGACTAATCAGTGTCGAAACCCTAATTTCTGGGCAGCCGCCAGGTCATTTTCTATAAATACCCCACTTCGTTTCTTTTCTTTCTTTCTCTTCTCCTGACCTCTTTCCTTCCCCCTTGACCTCTGATCTTCCCCAACCTTCCTCTAGCCTTCCTCCTTCATCTAGAGCCTCTCCCCCTCTCCATTTTGGCCAATCACCATGCCCTAGGCCATCTCCAACCCCCAAAAATCCCCAAAACCCTATTTCTCCAGATTTTCCCCATCCATTCCAGATCTGAACCCTAGGTTCCCCGGAGCGTTTCTTCCGTTGCCGTGCTTGCTCGGCATCATTCTTCATCTCCTATACGGTAATAACTCGATCTCTTAATATCCTCATAAACCATTTGTGTTTTTGTGAAACCCTAATAAAACTAGGTTGGATGTTGTTCTAATGTTGTTTTGCCATGGCAGCGATCTCATCGCCGTAGTTAGCTTTTGTGTGACGGCCTCGTTGATCGTCATCCTCGGAGCTAGGCAAGTGAAACTTGCCACTTAGGGTTTTGGGCCATGTCTTAGGCCATTTGCTTGTTGTAGGCGTAAAAGAGACTAGGAGACGAAATGATACTCGCCTAGGCGCAATTTTAGGAACTAGCTTGACAACGAAGCTAGATCCGTCATTTATCATGTTGCATAACTCCCATGTCATGTTTAATTTTAATTAACGGTACGCAAATTAATTGTGATCCATGCTATCCATGTTGAATGTCGCATTCGTAGCACACGCTACAATACTTGTGTTTCCTGGCTCGTGTTCCAGAAGCGGGCTACGTGAGTTGGTTGATAGCCAATGCCCGACCTACTTGTTTCCGGCTAGACACCTGCGTTGCAGGCATAACCCTACGCCATACGTGTTAAATACACTTCCTGGCTCGTGATCCAGAAGCGAGCATTCCGTGTGCGGGGTAATGCCCTGGCTCGATACACGTGGAGGGGTAGAGATACACGGTCACTTGAGCTTAGGAGTTGGCCCGATCAGCCACTCTAGCCAACATGCGGAATCTCTGTGCACTACTTGTTATTTGACGTGTTCACTTGACGTGAACTACTTGACTTGTACTTGTCCGTGTTTTACTTGTAAAACTTGTTATCCATGTCTTACTTGCCACTTGCTACTTGTGCTTCCCATTACTTGTCACTTCCATACTATACTTGCCATGTCATGCATCATAATATAACTGCTAGGTTGTTAGTTTACCTTACTTTCAGTTTCCTTGCCTAAGTCTTTTAGACTTGCTGACATGTGCCCCTTTTCTCTTTTGGGTGACACATGTTAGATCCTGAGCCTGAGTTCATTGTTGAGGACGAGGTGTTTGCTGACGCCGAGCCCGAGCCTGTGTTTGGCGAGGAGTACGTGGACACTGGGGACCAGTCCTAGTGTCTTCGTTGAGCTTTCCCCTTTTGTTTTAGACTGTTTTGTTGTCGGTGCGTAGCACCTATACTTTATTACGTTGTCCCTTTTGTTGGCCTTGTTCTGGGCCTTTAGACTCTTTCTTTTAGCCTGGTGGCTTTTCTGGATGTTGAACTTAACTTTAATGTTGGACAATTTCTGAGATTTGAGATTTTATTTCTGTCTCTCCTTGTGTTATTATTGTTGTTCCGTTTGTGGTTACAGGGACCTGCTTATGTTTTACTGACGCTTATCGGGTTTGGGGCTTCACAGCTCCACTCTCGTGCGGATCTTCTCACGTCTCGCCTCCATTTTAGGGAAGCGGTGCGTGACAGGATGTAACGACTGGTTTTCATGTATCTGGATTTATTATATTATATATATGATTTGGTGGATTTTCTCCTCATGTGTGGTTTTCGTCTCATGTGTGGTTTTCATGTATCTGGGTTAAGCACCTTCTGCGTTACCTTCATGGGTCAACAGATTTGGGACTATTTTTACAAAAATGGATTATTCTCCACACTTGTTGGTTATGCTGATGCAAGTTACAGGTTTGATCTCCATAATGAAAAGTCACAGATAGGGCACATGTTTACCTATGGTGGGACAACCATTTCCTGGAGATCCGTCAAGCAGACGATGACAACGATCTCATCCAATCACTCAGACATCTTCGCCATCCATAAAACAAGCAGAGAATGTGTTTGGCTACGCTCAGTTGTACATCACATCCTAGTGACGACCAGATTGAAGACTGGCAACCTTAAACCTACCACTATGTTCGAGGACAATGCTGCTTGCATTGCTCAGTTACGAGGTGGTTACATCAAAGGCGACAGAACGAAGCATATCTCCCCAAAATTCTTTTGGACGCATAAGTTACAAAGCGATGGCGAGATCGATATGTCAGACAACTACAATCATATGACAACCTGGCAGACTTGTTCACTAAATCACTTCCAACAGCTATTTTTAGAAAGTTTGTACAAAAGATTGGTATGAGGCGCCTACGAGATCTGAAAGCCTAAGGGCTTGTACAGATCAGGGGGAGATACAAGGAGTTTGTACTCTTTTTCCTTAGTTATGCTTTTTTCCAAATGGGGTTTCCATAGCCAACGGTTTTTAACGAGGCAACCCCCATCAACTAAGGATCCTGAAGTATCCAACCCTTGTGAGACTCATAAGACAGTTAGAATCCCGAAGTATTAATGAGCAGAGTCCACACTTATGGCTGGATAAGTGGGAGTGCTGTAAACAGATAATGATGGGAGTTTGTATTAGGGATTATATCTTATCCATAAGATAAGATCATATCATTGTATCTCATCCATATACGCTCTTCCCTCTACTATAAATAAAGAACTGTGGTCTTCTCCTAGATTTGATGCTTCACAAAAAAAAATTTATTTAAGCATGTATAAAATAATTTTTTTGTTAAAAATTAAAAAAATTCTTTTAGTATATCGCAAGATTCGAACTTAAGATCTGCTGCTCCTCAACAACAAAGCTAACCACCAAGGCAAGACTCCCATCATTATATTTTACAACCTATTTGAAGCTTAATAGAAGCTCCCTAATGACTTGTCTGCACTTGCGAAGTGCATGCACCTGATCGTTGACGTGGTATAGTTGATCGGTTTTGCTAATTATTTTTTTAAGTCAGACTTTTACAATTATATTTAATTTTTGTCTAAAACAATATGTTCAAATAAAAAATAATTTTTAATGCTAATTACATAGGTAAACAATATATCCCTTCTATTGGCATCTGGTGCGGGTAAACACATCGATATCATCATTCTATTTCACCATCCTTGTGTTCTGCTGCACTCAACCCCCAAGCTTACCCATTGTCGGACATAATAACAAAATAAGGAAGTATATGTTTATCTACAGAAATAATGACGTAGTGAGCATGAAATCTACGTGGAAAAAACTATGATTAGATCAAATCATTGAAGGAAAAAAAAATTGCGGTTAATTACAATTTGGTTGAACCATACTGTGTTTTTTTGCTTTATTAAATTACGACAACAAATCACATATATATGTAGTCCCATTTCCCTCAAGCCTTGGCACAGCAGCTCAAGGTTGGTTGTATTTCTAGAGATTTTCAATTTCCCACCAAAAGCAATGCTACGCCTGCAACTTCAACTTTCCGATCATCGGCTCGCCGTGCCAACGCATGTCTCATCGGTTCGGCGGCAGCTGGCCTCATGCTCGGGCTTGTTCTACAATGTTAATTACTTACGACTACTCTTTCTTTCTTTTTTCTTATAAATGATCAATTAGTTTCAGATAAACGATGTTTATATATATATCTCCTCTATTTGAACATGAGCAGAAGCCTAAGGGGTTTGCATGCCTTCGGATGGAAACTAAACCATGCCAAGCAACGCTAACCAACTCGTCGGAGTTGGGGGACAAACCGCGACGATCTTCGGACTATCAGCCCACCATTTGGGACCCTCGATTTATCGAATCAATTCGCAGCCCTTACGATGTAAGTTTGTCAATCAAAAAGTATCATGAAGTTAGCGATTTCAGTTTCCATCTCACTAGTCGATACCATTCTGCAAGGGTACTGGTGACTACAACGTGCGGATCGAGGAACTGAAGGAAGAGGTGAAGCAACTGCTCAAGGAAATCACAGATGAACCACTTGCTAGACTCGAGCTCATCGATTCCATCCGCCACCTTGGCCTGGCCTACCATTTCGAGGACGAGATCGGGGCTGCCCTTGCGCGATTCTACGTCGAAGGGATAGGGTCTCTTGATGGATTGAAGGAGACTGCCCTTTGCTTCAGGCTTCTACGAGAACACGGTCACCATGTGTCCTCTGGTATATATGACCTTCGTCCAATGCCTTTCATGTTCTAATATATTCATTATTAACGAGGAAAACTTTTTGAAATAGATGTATTCGAAAAGTTCAGAGAGAAGGGAGGATTCATGGGCTGCTTACGCCAAGACGTAAAGGGCTTGTTGAGCCTGTACGAAGCGACCCATCTTTCGCTGCCAGGCGAGCGCATTCTAGAAGAAGCCAATGAGTTCTGCACGAAGCATTTGCAATATTGCCTCGACAAAGACGTCGATTCAAACCTAGTCGAGCAAGTGAGGCATTCCCTTGAGGCTCCCCTGTATTGGTTGATACCGAGGCTAGAAGCTCGCCATTACATCGATGTGTACGAGAAAGAGGAGAACAAGAGCGAGTGCTTGCTTGAGCTCGCCAAATTGGACTTCAATCTTGTCCAGGCCTTGCACCAAAGGGAAATCAAGGAACTATCAAGGTAATCAATAGCAAGCAGCAATGTAAACTGATACAGGCTTATGCTTAATTTTGTTACTGAAAACACATATAATAACGGTGTTATTTTGACATGTTGATAGGTGGTGGGAGGAGTTGGGACTAGTAAACAGGGTCGATTTTTCCAGAGATCGAATATTTGAGAATTACCTATGGGGAACAGGAACCGCATTCGAGCCGCAGTTTTCAAAATGCAGGAAGGTGGTGACAAAGTTGATCAGCGTCGTCAATGTGATCGACGATTTCTATGATATATACAGCACTCTAGAAGAAGCCGAGCAGTTCACAGTTGCAATTCGAAGGTTTCTTATGTAAATTTCTACCAAGCAATTAATTAAGCTGCAAAACTGATTCCTAATTTTTTTTTCTTTTCATTCCTTCGATTCATTTAGATGGGATCTCAATGCCATGGAAGCCCTTCCAGATTACATGAGGCTATGCTATTTTGCGCTGTACAATGTCGTAAACGAGACTGCATATGACATTCTAAAGGACTCCGGGTTCGATGTTAGATGCTACTTAGTCAGAGAGGTACACAATTACATCAAATACATATATTTCATCAAAATATAATTAACTTGTTGTTCACAGTGTATACGTCTCTGCGAGGCTTACGCAAAAGAAGCACGGTGGTTTCACCGTAGAATTACACCATCCCTCGAGGAGTACTTGGAAAATGGTGTGATTTCAGTTGGTGGCGTTTTTGTCCTCTTTTATGCTTTATATTTCGTGGGGCACAGTTTGACACAAGAATCAGTCGATCATTTGGAGCACGCTTATCTCTTAACATATCTCTCCAGTCTACTGCTTCGACTCATCGATGACCTAACACCTTCCAAGGTACTAACATCAAACCCAACAGCATGACAAAGCGAAATATGAGTCTTTTAACTTTTTTCTTGCTTTTATTCTGAAGGCTGAGATGGAGAACGGAGAGACATCCTTAGCAATCCAATGCCACATGAAGGACTCTGGTGAATCATATGAGGATTCGAAAAAATATATTGAGGATTTGATCAACCGTTACTGGAAGGAACTCAATACGGAGGCTCTTAATAGTAATCTTCCTCGAAACTTCATTTATGTAGCGATAAACATGACCAGAGCTTGTTTCACTATCTTTCAGGAAGAAGATGGCCTCAGCTTCCCCGTCGGCATAGTGAAAGATCGGATTAGATCATTGTTCATTGAACCGATCTCTATGTAGACGTAATCGTATTTCAATATGATATTCCATGTTGAAAGGAACTTTTGTGCTTATAACTAGGAGTGGTTGGACTCTCTTCTAAATTTTTCCTTCTCTTTTTGAAATTGCATTTGATAGGGCTGTAATGGTAAATCCATAACATTATCATAGGGCCTCGGTTCCTAGATTATGTTAAGGCCAAGAATGGCGATAACAATATTAGGGCTGACGTGGACTCTTCTACTGAGGTGGAGACTTGTCAACAGGTCAGGAGGGACCCCGGTTGGTAGAACCTAGGGCCGTTGATCGCCAGTGATGAGATTGAAGTTCGTTCGACCCTCTGATTAGGTCGAATCTTGTACAACTAATATTGAGAGCTTTTGCTCGAGTACCAATTGCGTCAATTTCTGACTATCTGCATCACAAATGAGCGTCAGAGGGGTCGGATCTGGGTTTCGACACAAATCCCCTCCGATGCTTAAGTTAGAACGGGAACTTAAGAGAGAGCTTGGAGCTGTCGAGATCGACCCATAGAGATTCACCTCGAATCAGACGTCGCAAGCTATTTGGAGGAAGAAATATTAAGTGGAAGACAACGTTATAAGTGTTAGGTCTCTCGTACCTTGGGAGACTGAACCCTTCATTCGTTGTTGTCCCTTCTATTTATAGTTGAGGACGTCTGCCGATAGTGCATAACAACTCCTCATTGATTATGTCGAGATCTTCTCCAGGATTGCGGACAACGGCTGCCCATTTACTCGGTCTCCATTAACCACCCCCTCAAAGTTAGCGGAGCTCCAACGGTCGCCTGAGCCACTCTATCGATGTATATCAAGTCATTCCTGCTAATGTGTTTCGGGTCACTGGGCCGATGCTCGAGTCTTCTAGATGGGCCGTATTGTTTTGTCGCCGCTTCGTGGGCCGTACACAGGCGTCAACAGCTCCACATAACCTTAATCCTTTATGGCCTAGCGTTGTTATCCCTCTATCTAAATTTCTCTTAACCTTGATTCCAATCTTAACTACTTGACAACTATCTACTCCTCTTGCAGCTATAAGATTATAACTAAATTCATAGTAAGCCATTAGGCCCAAGCCTCAGCCTTTAGTGATTAGCTTCCACCTTAGGGTTAGGATATTGAGGAACCATGTATAGTTTTTATGATGAGCAAATGTGTCATCTAACCTTTGAGTGTATGTATATAAAGCAAATCAAGAAGCACTCAAAGCTCAAATGAGTTCAACAAGGCCATGAGTCAAAGAAAACTAAATAAGGAGCTCAAAGTGTAAATAATACATCAAAGAAGCTCAAATGTAATTTTATTTTTAGTGTAATTTTTAATTCCATGCCTTAGAATGCTAAAGCTTTTATTGAAGCTCTCACACATATATGAACTTATAAAAAATATTTTAAAATAGTTCTAAAAATTATTTCCTAAGTTTTTAGAATCACATCAAGATATTGGCATATTAAGAGAATAGTTTTAATGCTCTGCTCAACTACTACTCTCGAAAAAATCTGACAGGTTAAATTTCACTAAACTAGTCGACCACTGTTGTCCAACTGGTTGACCCGTGAGCCACTCATCAACCAGTGGATGAACTATAGTTGTGTTAAGGCCAAAATGGCGATAACTGTATTCGGGCTGACATGGACTTCTCTGTCGAGGTGGAGCCTCGGCAGATAGTGACCCGATGTATTGCATCGAATCTTGCCAAGATTCACAATCAATGTTTGTTAATAAATATAAGGAATATCAAGCAAATCATGCGAGTAAACCAAATCTCCACGATATCCGACAGCCATCATTGTCACCTTCATCAGATAGTGACCCGGTGTATTGCACCGAATCTTGCTAAGATCGGTAATCAATGTTTGTTAATAAATCTAGATTTTCTCCTCGTGTAAATTACTATTATACCCTCGATACTCTGTATATTTAAACACATAATGAGAAATGAAAAGCTTTGTTGGTTTCTCTTCATCTTGTTCTACCCGTCTTATATTTTCCAATTATATAATTTCTTCATGGTATCAGAGCTTTTCTGCTTCACAGCAATCTGATCCTTTATCATCTTCCTAACATTCCAAACCAACTTCTCTTATCAAAAGCCTTTATCCTTCTCAGATGGAGCCAATATCTCCCAACCTAAAATTTCTTATTTCAAAATTTCCTACTCTTATCACCAGTAGCCTCGATTCCACAAAATACATTCTATGGCGATCGCAAGTTGTGGGTGTCCTCAATGCTCACGGCTTCCTCGACTACATTGATGGATCAACACCCTCTCCTTCTCCCACTATTCCAGATCCTGCCTCCACTGATTCCAACCCTCTTCTTCCAATCCAAAATCCTGTGTTCCAACAATGGTTGATCACTGATCAACATCTATGCATTTGCATCCAACTAACCATGTCTGTAACGGCCTGTTTTCCTAGTCGTATTTTAAGTATGGTGTGCCTGCATTTCTTTTTACTTTGTTGATCCGGTTATTTTCGTTCGAGTAATCTTCGTCTGCACGTCGAAGCGAGCGCGTCGTTATTTTCAGTTTTACCGTAGCGTAATTTTTAATCTGTTAAATCGTAATTATTTTAAATTTAAAAAATTAAATTACTAATTAACTAATTGCTACTAAATAATTTTAACCACTACTTACTTTTAATTAAAAAGTTATTACTAATTAAATTATTACTTTTAACAAATCACTTTTCCTAAACTACCATTACCATACTACATTTACCCTAACCTATTCAATCCCCACCGTAATGTAGGTGAGATCCAACATCCAACATCAATTTCACAACCAACCCTCTTCAAACTGTCTCCTCCCTCCACCGTTCTTAAACCGACAGCAACAACAACAATCAGCCACCATCCCTCCACCAAATCAGCTACCACCTCTTCCATACAAGCAACACATAAACAAACCACCCTCCACCATCAACCACCACCAACAACCACAAGCAACCAGCAAGCATCATTCCACCATCCCACCATCATCATCCCCTTCAACCTTACAACAACAATCTGCCTCCACAACCTCCTTCCAACCCAAAACAAAAAGAAATCAAATCATAATGCAACAAATTGAACCCCAAATTGGAACCAAACTCCAGAAATCAAACCCCCAAATCATCCACGAACTCCAATCGCCGTCATCGCATCTCAGGAGCAGCGCGTCGCCTGGAAGCCGCCGCGTGCACTCCGCTGCCCGGATCCGCCTCGCCACCGTCTCGGATCCGCTGCCACGTCATACCGCGCCCCAGAGCCTTGCCGTCGCATCTTCGATCGTCGAGCGCCGCCTTCGATCTGCCGTCCCCTCTCCCGATCCGCCGCCGTCGCCGGAAAGCTGCCGCCGCCCGATCCCCAAGCGCGTCGCCACCCCAAGCACCGGATTCGCCCGTGCCTCAGATCGCCGCCTTTGCCCCGATCGCCTTGCGCAACAAAAAGAAAGAAAGAACGAAGACAGAGAGAGGGGAAACGAAGACAGAAGGGGGGAGAGATTAAAGGTTGAGGATTTTTTTATATAAGTTTTTGTAAAGTTATATTAATTATTATACAAGTTATTAAGTTAATTATTATAAAGCTTTATAACTTTAGTCAATTAAGTTAAGATTATTATAAAAGTAGTTAAGTTAAACTAGTATTAACTTAATATTAGTTCTCTTGTTATATCAGGTTAAGTTTGTTAGTAGTAAATTAAGTTAATAATAAAGTTAAGTTAGTTACTAATAATTAAGTTATCATACTAGTTTAAGTTGTTAACAAATTTCCGTTATAGTGTTAATTTAGCAATTAGGTAAATAGTTAATGTTAGTGAGCTAGTTTAAAATATTTTAACTGGTTGATAACCATTAAACTGATATCGCAAATCTATGATGCAGATAAAACGTGCCTCACGTTACCACCACCTGGACACCCAACCCACACCCACATCAAGGCAAGTATTTTTAGTAAATGAATTGCAAATCTGGCCGTTCAAATTTAGTGCTAAATCTGATTTCAATGTGCTTGTCAAATTCTGGTATCCAGATATTATGTTTCATTTCGCTTATTGCCTTTTAATTTAATTGGACTGCTTTTACTACATGCATGTTAACAAGCTAAATTAATTTGGAAAAAGGAGTATGTTACAAACTCATAACACATATGTGATATCCATCGAATACAAATGGGATGAAACCATCAAATACAGATGGGATGAAACTTGGTCGATGACTAGACAGTACACTTGGGTGTGGTTGGTTCATGTAGTAGAGTCCATAATTGTTGCTTGAACACCTTACGGCTTCCTCCAAACCACACTAACGGAGGCAAGCAACTTGGCCATATTCCAGGTTGGAATGGTAAGAAGCGTCACGGTAAACCCCCGATGATAGAGTGTATCAAGAACATTGCCTACTCAGACATGGACTTATCACGAGCACAAATAACCAACTTACAACTGTTTTACTTTTAAACTGCAAATCCATGCATGCTCGCACTTTACTTTTCCGCACTTATTATTCATAACTGTGTACTAACGCTCTTTTGTGCTTTATAGTTGTTCTTCGTTCATTACTTTAAATATCTTGTCGAGCTTATCGCTGACATATATTTCAATGTGTTGATGAAATATATGTTAGGCCCAGAGACAGAGTACCTCGAGAACACTACTTTTGAGGATCCTACCTTAGAGGTAGACCCCGTCGATCAGAGCTACGAGGACGTTGAGATCCTCCCCACAGAAGGCTAGAGCGGGACTTTCCTATTTCAGTTTTATTATTTGTATTTTTATTTTCAGGTGTGTTTGCTTTCAGTAGATTGTACGGCCATGCTAGGCCTTAATTGCTTGTGTGTTTGCTTTGGACGCTGGTATTGTAATGTAATGACTATTTGTGCTGCTTCTGAGATAGTCACGTGTAGGGACCACCTGCCTTCGCTAATTAACGCTTATTGTGCTTAAGTCAAAGAAGAAAGAAAAAAAGTACATCTTCTTTGCTTTAAGCACATGCGGACCCGCTCGCGTCCTCGCTTCCAAGTATAATAGGAAGCGGGGCGTGAAAATGTCCACCTCTGCTCTCAGCGTCATTCTCGGTGTTTCTCCTCACATCTACTATGGTCAAAATTGGAGATGCGATATGCCTTTCTCTCTGAAGGGCACACCGAGTTACTTCAAGAAAAGTCAAATTCTCTCACCATGGAAGACGAATCCATGGCAACCTATCTAAATCGAGCTAAATCGGTCTACGATCAACTACTTGCAGCGGGACCCGACACTGTCACAACTCGACATGTTGTCCGACAAATTCTTCATGGCCTCCCACTTCTCCTTCAACTCTTTTCGCATCTGTAACGGTCTGTATTTTCCCAATACGTTTAAATTATATATTTAACGTAATTTCATTTTAAAAGGTATTTTGTAATGGTTAATCAGGAGTTTCAAACTGATTTCCAAAAAAAATTCTTATAAAAATATTTTAAGCACTAGACTTATCATATTGTATTTCAGCTATTTCGGATTTCCTCAAATGTCCAAAACATTTCTGTTAAAATTCATCTCCCAAAATTACCGTTTTGATTCGACGAATTTATTTTCTATACAAACGTCTTCAAAACGTTTTCAAACTTCTATGGTAACATTCTATGATCATTTAGGGCATCCCACATTAATTTCATAATTTTCCGAAGTCAAATCAATAGAGAACCCGCAAACCCGCTTTCTAAATGTTTTGACCTAAAACTAGTATTCCCGTAGCCCAAACCTTGAAACAGACTTCGTATTCGCCATCCTCGCAACGATACGATCCCGTGGGTATGTTTTCGTAATTTTTCGGACACGTTTACTGGTAGGGAAAAATCGTAATTTCGTGATCATTTTAACTATTATGATTTTTCCTAATTACTTTTTATTAACTACTAATTACCCGAATTATTTTTAATTTAACCTGATTGTGGCCATGTGTTTCATACCGACACCAATTTCTAAGGTTAGTCAAAACTAACCACCTAACTCTTACCTAATGCATTAATAAAATTTGACTAAGCATTTAATTAACCCTCTAAATTTTAAATTCATATTATTAGTTATATAAACCCCCTCTTACCCTGCTCTCCCCCTCACTCAGCTCTCTAACTCACGCTCAACCCATGAAAAAGCCCGAACACACGCCCCCAGGCCATCTCTCTCCCTCCGATATCTCTCTCCCTCGCACCCGCAATCTCTCTATCTCTCTTCCCCGCCCTCGTCGCCGGAGGCCCAACCGCCGCCCGCCGTCATCTGAGCCGAAGAACCCGCCCCCACACCGCCGTCAACACCGCCACGCCCCAAAGCCCCGCACGTCGGCAACCACCCCCGAGCAGCACCAAGCCCCCTCCGACCCGTCGCCTCGCCTGAGCCCGCGCTCCACCGCCCAACGGCCGACGCTGCTGCCCTCGACCGCCGCTGCTCCGCCTCTCTCGATCGCCGGAGACGCCAGCCACCGCCGTCAGCGAAAGCCGCCGAAGCTCCCGCCTCGCTCGTTCGCGTTCTCCTCCCGCTCCGTCGAAGTCCGCCGCCGCCGCCGCAGCAACCCACCGCCGCTCCCTCCGACATCGCCCCTGCAACCGCCGTCCCCCGACACATCGCCGCCGTAAGCACGGAAGCCCCCGGTCTAGCTGCCTGTCGATGATCGAGAACGAAGCAAGGGTATAACTCGGTGGCAAATTCGTAAATACGGATTTACTTTCGTATTTTCAGTTTTAATAAATTATTAAATAGGGTTAAATGGTTTTAAACCCATAACTTGAAATCTAGGGCCCAGAAAAATGTACGGATAGCTCCAGAAAATCAGAAACATCAATCCGGACCCAATGGCGCTAGTCTCACCTCGATCAGGCGCCTAAGTTTTCCAGAATTAATTTTTAAGCCTAAATTTTAAATACGTTACTTTCTTTTAAAAATCCGTATCTTGATATTTTTACGTACACTACTAAGTGATAAAAATATATGTTAAAGTACTCTCCGAGACGGCCATTTTGACACCTCATTTGCAACTTTCCGATACCAATTGCACCCAGAAGAAATTATTGAATAAATACGTTACTAATTGAAAAATAGGGTTTTAAATTATTTTGAGCTTTTAAAAATTATAAAAATTCATACAAGCTTCAGAAAAATATTTCCTCTCGCCGAAAAATTATTTTCATCATATCTAGGCTATAGAAAAATTTAGAACGTTTTCCGACACTGTTTTAGCCCGTTTTGAAAATCAGAACGATCAGATTATTTAGGTAGGACCGTTGTGTGTTTTAATCAATGTTTTTGTGTTGCAGGTACAAACTATTGAGCACCTATTTCAGAGGAAGCCCTAGATCAAATTCCGGCTAGCTACGACATCCTCGAAATTGGTAAGTCACGACTAATTCTAATGTTAGAAAATTAGATAAGTGTACCCGTGTGAACTTAGGATACCAATATAGCCTCCGAACGGCTACTTGACTTGAACCAAACTAGAAACCTAATCTAATAGGAAAGTAATCAACTATAGATTACTTTGCCAACTTTCAACTTTGGTGGTTGTTAAACACAAACATCAACTTGGGTAAATTGTGTGCTAAACAATACTTCTACATGCTCGAAGCATGGAATCGGTATCCACGTTGTTGGACTTGTCTTTATCCTCAGTTCTCTTTGGCACAGTCTGCTTTGGAATGAGTTACTACTCCCTGGTTTTCAATAAAAAGTCAACCAGTTGTCTTGATTTGACTAGTAACATGTGGAACATCTTGTGGAAATCTTGTGGAACATCTTGTGGAATATCTTATGGAACATCTTGTGAAATATCTTGTGGAACATCTCGTGAACATCGTGAAAGGAACATGTACATAGAACACTTGACACTTCACTGGGGTTTTTGGGGTAACTCATAGTTTGAGAGAGTGTGGGAGTGACTGGAGTTCGATCTTCCTGTCATGTCGCCTGAGTTTCGGCATCCCGTCCTGCTGCCTGGGTTTCGGCAAAATACATGTCCTGCTGCCTGTGTTTCGACATTCGTCTGGGTCGCGCCCAGGCAAGAGATGAACTTGATGGTCACATATTGTACTCTCCGACTTGAGTCACGTAGTGTAGTTACTTTTGCACAGTCACTTTTACTTTACGCACTACAGTCACTTTTACTACACCTGTGCAGTCACAGTACTTTACCTGTCATACTTTTAGATACAGCAGTAGTATGTTTCACTCGCCTAGCCTGCTTTACACTTGCACTACAACAGTACAGTTGTTCTTTCCTTTCAGTTCTGTTTACTTTTACTACCCAGTTGTGTACAGTTGTGCTCAATACTTTACTTTTCACTCTGATCTGCTTGTACGTAGTTACTTTTGTCATACTTGTACACTGCTTCTTTTATATATATAGAATTGTTGTGACTTACCTACGGTTCCATCTCCGTGGCACCGCAGACGACGTACAGATGAAGATAGATGCTCTCGAGCTAATAGCGCCAGAATTCGACCGCAGCTTCCAGAGCTATTTTCAGTTGTGTACTTTTCTTCTTTCATGTATATTTGTTGGGACATCTCGTACAGTATGGATTGTAATAATTGGACACTATTTGAGTATTTTTGTACATCTCTGCATCGTGGCTATTTTGTTTTCACTGGTAACCTGCAGGACATGCGCAAATATCAAATAAGTAACGGGCCCCCGAGAGCGGGTCGTTACAAGTTTGGTGGCCCATGCAGGTCCGCGCTAACTACCTCGTGAACAATTTAGCAAGATCAGGGTGTACACTATAAAATACTCAAATTGAAATCTCGAGTACTGGATGTCTCGAGTGTTCACCTGTATTGGATATACGGGTGAAGTGTTCTTATTACCCAGCTTCCTTGATCTTCCTTGATCCTCATCATTTCCTTTGAACTCTTAACACTTGCTTAGGAACTCGTGTTCATCCTTAGTTATACCCTCCCTAGTAAACTCTTTTGCTAGCAGTTATAGTGATTTTTCATAGGTTGAACTATCTACCCACTTCATCACCTTTCCTTCAGTTGATGATGGCACGCATATAAATAATAAGCTTCCTTCAATGGACCATGATCCGGTCAATTTGCTTGGCTAAGTTTGTTGGATCACCCTTGCTAGACTTGGGATAGTGATCCTGGCTTAGTCACTTCCCTGGCCGTGTTCCGCTGGACCGCAAGGACGTGAATCATGATTATGTAACGCCATCGATCTTCATCACTATCACTCTTCCTTCGGCTTGATGGCCTTCTAATCATTCTACTAATCCATATAATTCTCCCTAATCGTGTTTAGTACGCCTAAACCCTAGCTACGTCTATTTTAAGGAGGGTAGCATTCGATTTTCGATCACCAGAAGTTCGAGTTCGACAACAGAAGCAGATCGAAGGACACTCAGAAGTATTGGAGGATGGTGCTGAAGATTTTGAGACAAGCCAAACCTGACGTGCAAGTGTATGCTGTTTACGTCTTTTCACCCTTCTTAAGCTCGTGTTTTTCTTCTAGCCCCTACTTTCATCTTGTACTCAATTTTTCCATGAATTTGAATTCCTATTCCACCTACCATTCCCCCCTCTTTATTTCTTTTTGTCCACTTCCTCACCTCGAGCCCCGGTCCCGCCTAACCTAGCCTACCTACCGACGACTTTCGGTGCCCCCTCTTTAAACCATCCTCTCTTCATCACCAAGCCACCTCGTGATTTCCTATACGCCTTGGCCACACCCACTCCTCCTCCCGGCATCTTCCCCAAGCGAACTCGACCCATCTCGCCTCAAGCTCCTTCAGCCTCACCCGAAGCTTGACCACCCCACCCTACTCCGGTGACCCCGACAAGTCAAGCAGTCGCAGCCACCATAGATCGACAACCACCGATGGCCCTCCAACGATATGTTTTGGGATTTTTGGCCTTGGCCACAACCCTCGCCACCACCCTCGCTGTAGCCGTATGGTTGAGATCTTGGGAAGCCGTGATCCTTGGGCTTCTCTTGAGATCCCGTTTAGGCCTCCTCTTGCGTCTACTCCTTGTGGTGTGCGGGAAAGCGTGTTTTTGGTTGTTCATTTGTTGGGTAATGTTGGGTGTTGCGAATATCGAGTACTGGTCTACAGAAGGAGTGATGGCGATGATTATTGTCACGACCCGCTTCCCTGAAATGGAGGCGAGACGTGAAATGGTCCGCACGGGAGTGGAGCTGTGAAGCCCCAAACCCGATAAGCGTCCACAATACATAAACATGTCCCTGTAACCACAACAGAATAACAATAATAACACAAGACGAGACTGAAATAAAATTCCACATCTCACAAATTGTCCAACATCAACAAAAGTTCAACATCCAGAAAAGCCACCAGGCTAAAAGAAAAGAGTCTAAAGGCCCAGAACAAGGCCAACCAAAAGCAACGACAACAACAAAGTATAGGTGCTACGCACCGATAACAAAACAACTGTCTAATGAAAGTAAAACACAACGAAGACACTAGGACTGGTCCCCAGTGTCCACGTACTCCCCGCCAAACACAAGCTCGGGCTCGGCGTCAGCAAACACCTCGTCCTCAACGAGGTACTCGGGCTCAGGATCTAACATGTGTCACCCAAAAGAGTAAAGGGGCACATGTCAGCAAGTCTAGAAAGACTTGGGAAAGGAAACTGAAAGTGAGGCATCTAGCAACCTAGCAGTTTAGTATGCATGACATGGCAGTTATAACATGAGTGCACAATTAAAACATGGCAAGACAATTTGTACAAGAGAACAATCATCGGGACAAGACAAGAGTAGCCAAGCTACTATCAATTCAATCAATTCACATTTTGTAGGTGTCTAGGCCATTCGCTGAATGGCATAGCATTTCAGACCGATCGGCACTAAACACTACCCAATATTCACACGAGATGGAGCCTGGGGTCCCTGCACATTGAGCTCATCTAGTGAGCCTAGGGTTGCCCCGCACATTGAGCTCGCATTCTTAGTTCAGAATTCAATGTATCGAGCGTTGGGGTTAGCAACTCATTATGCTCGCTTCTGGTCACGAGCCAGGAACACTAGTATGGCGTAGGGAACACCTAGCCGGAACACGCAATTCGGGCATTGGCTATCAACCAACACATGGCCCGCTTCTGGAACACGAGCCAGGAACACAACATTGTAGCGAAGCTACGCAATCACAACAATACCTAAAGAATGCGAGATCATGACAATTTATTTGCGTACAGTTAATTGAATTAAACGTGACAGGCGAAATGCA
This sequence comes from Scilla litardierei, assembly GCA_030789695.1. Lineage (NCBI taxonomy): Eukaryota > Viridiplantae > Streptophyta > Magnoliopsida > Asparagales > Asparagaceae > Scilla > Scilla litardierei. Next base: position 19,051,764 of record CM061131.1, read on the forward strand.
ATGACATGAACATATTCACGTACCGTTAATTGAAAGTAAACGTGACATGGAAAATGTGCAACATGCTAAATGTGTTGGAACTAGCTTCGTTGTCAAGCTAGTTCCCCAATTTGCGCCTAGGCGAGTATCATTTCGTCGCCTAGCCTCTTTTACGCCTACGACATGCAAATGGCCTAAAACATGGCCTAAACCCTAAGTGACAAGTTTCACTTGCCTAGCACCGGGGATGACGATCAACCTCGTCACACGGATGCTATCTACGAGGAAATCGCTGTTTCGGGGGAACAATCAACAAACACATGAAATAAATTAGGGTTTTCATAAAATTATAAATAAGCTATGAAAACAACGGTAGATCGATTTCTTACCGAGAGGAGACGGAAGAAACACTCCGGGGAACCCTAGGATCAAATCTGGAGAAGATTGGAGAAGTTTGGGGAAACTAGGGTTTTGGGGGATTTGATGGATTTCGGTGAGATTTTGGGGAAGATGAGAGGTAGATGGGGTAGATGGATGGTTTGGATGATGGATTTAGGGCTTGTAATGAAGCAATGGAGCTTGGAGGAAGATGGGGGCTCAATGGAGGAGAAACTAGGGCTTAGGGTCGAGTTGGAGGGGAAGAAAACGTTTGGGTTGGGTATTTATAGGCTAAGCTGGCGGCTAGGGCAAAACTAGGGTTTACAGCACTAGTTAGTCGGTCAAAGAACAACCACTGACCGACTAGTTTGACAACTAGTCGGTCGGTCGACCAACGCAGACCGACTAAGTGTAAACAGTAGCTACAGGTGAAATTTGGATTCTATAGTTAGTCGGTCCATGAACAAATACTGACCGACTAGTTTGGCATTTAGTCGGTCGATGAACGTTCTTAGACCGACTAAGAGTGAACAGTAACTGATACAAAAATAATTTGATGAGTTAGTCGGTTCAAGAAGCATTGCTGACCGACTAGTTTGCAACCTAGTCGGTCAACCAACGTTCTTAGACCGACTAACGATAAACAGTAACTCCTGAGAAATTTAGAAAGCTAACTAGTCGGTCCAAGAAGGATTTCCGACCGACTGGATCGTCATCTAGTCGGTCGGTGGCCCTTCTTACACCGGCTAATGAGCACAGAAAGTACCGATACGGAGCGCGGGGCCCCGGGATCGATTCCTAAGACTCCTAGGCTTGATCTAATAGTTAGATACGACCGTTATGAAGTCCGTCACGAGTGACTTACTCCGAAATCGACAATCCTAAGGAAGAAGCGAGAAAATACGACGAATCGATCGAAAATGAAATCTACGGAGACGAAAACCACACAAGAGGAGAAAATCCACCAAAACATATATTATATAATATTAAATCCAGATACAAGAAAAGCAGTCGTTACATCCTCCCCAACTTAAGAAAAATTCCGTCGTCGGAATTTCCAAAAACTCACGAGTCCGGAAACAAAAGTGGGAAACGCTCTCGCATCTCATCCTCATTCTCCCAAGTAGACTCTCCAGGTGAACCGTGTCGCCACATCACCCTCACAAGATTGACAATCTTGTTCCGAAGCGATTTCTGACGCCTGTCCAGAATTTGCACGGGATGCTGGTCATACGTCATATCGGGGCGAACGGTAATCTCCGAAAAATCCACCGCATGAGACGGATCGCTAATGTATCGACGAAGCTGCGACACATGGAAAACATTGTGAACTCCTTCCAAAGATGGCGGCAAGGCCAAGCGATAAGCTACCTCGCCAACCCTCTCCAAAACGTCAAACGGTCCAATGTATCGCGGGCTCAACTTTCCACGCTTCCCGAAACGAATCACACCACGATTCGGGGAAATCTTCAAGAACACATGGTCGCCCGGCTGAAACTCCAAAGGACGACGTTTAGCATCCGCCCAATGCTTAAAACGGTCCTGAGCAATTCTCAACCTCTCCCGAATATTCCTGACGATCCCCACGGCCTCCACGATCATCTCAGGTCCCAACAACTCCCGATCACCAACGTCATCCCAACTCAATGGCGATCGAAATTTCCTCCCATAAAGAGTGGCGAAAGGCGCCATGCCAATACTCGCCTGGAAGCTGTTGTTGTAAGAGAACTCCACCAAATGCAGATGGTCCTCCCACGAACCCTTGAAATCCAACATGCACGCCCTCAGCATGTCTTCCAAAATCTGAATCGTCCTCTCGGACTGGCCATCCGTCTGCGGATGGTACGCCGTGCTGAAACTCAGACGCGTACCCAAGCTCTTCTGCAAACTCTGCCAGAACTGAGATGTGAACCTCGTGTCTCTGTCAGACACGATACTCACGGGGACTCCATGAAGTCGCACAACCTCCTGCACGATTCACGATACATCACTATCCAAACTAGGAAAAGGAAATAAAAACAGAGAGTAAAAGAATTTTACCTCCATATATCTCCTCGCTAGCGCCTCAGTGGACTGTCCCACTCGGAACGGAATAAAATGCGCAGATTTGGTCAATCGATCTACGATCACCCAAATCGCGTCATTCTGCTTCGGACTCCGAGGTAGTCCAGTCACGAAGTCCATAGTGATGTGCTGCCACTTCCACTCCGGAATCGGAAGCGGTTGTAGCAACCCGGCCGAACGCTGATGCTCCGCCTTCACTTGCTGGCAAACCAAGCACTTGGCTACACTCCGAGCCACGCTCCTCTTCATACCATGCCACCAATAATTCAGACGAAGATCCTGGTACATCTTGGTGCCACCAGGATGCACAGAATACGGCGAACTGTGTGCCTCCACCATCAGCTCCTCTCTGATATCCCCAGCAGGCACACACAACCTGGCTCCAAACCTCAGCGAGCCATCCTCATGAATCAAAAAGACAGTCCGCAGACCGGCTTCCACCTGCTCCCGAATCTTCACCAGCTTCGGATCCTCGGCCTGGCCAGCCTTAATCCGATCCACGATCGTCGACTGTACCTGCATGTACATCAACGACGAAGCCTCTCCAGGAAGAACAATCTCCACACCAGACTCGCAAAAATCCTGCTGCAATCTCTACTGCGAGGTCAAAATCATCACCGCTGGCAGCCTACTCAACGCATCAGGAACCACATTCACCTTGCCAGGGTGAAACTGCAAATCAATATCATAATCCGCCATAAGCTCCAACCATCGACGCTGTCGCATGTTTAGCTCCTTCTGAGTGAAAATATACTTCAAGCTTTTGTGATCGGTGAAAATCTTCACTTTCTCACTCAGCAAGAAGTGCCTCCAAATCTTAAGAGCAAACACAACGGCAGCCAACTCCAAATCATGCGTCGGATAATTCTTCTCATGAACCTTAAGCTGACGAGACGCATACGCCACAACGTGTCCGTGCTGATGCAGCACGCAACCGAGACCCTTGCCAGAAGCATCGCAAAAGATCTCAAATCCACCGCTGCGATCAGGCACAACAAGAATAGGGGCACTCGTCAACCTCTCCTTCAGAATACCAAAAGCACTCTCACAATCACCCGACCAAGCAAAAGCAACATCCTTCCGCGTCAACCTGGTCATCGGCTCAGCAATACGAGAAAAGTCCTTAATGAATCGCCGATAATAACCAGCAAGTCCAAGAAAACTCCGAATCTCAGACGCAGACGACGGAACAGGCCACTCCCTGATGGCCCGAATCTTCTCGGGATCCACCGAAATACCATCTCCAGTCACCACATGCCCGAGAAAAGCAACTCTATCCAGCCAAAACTCGCACTTCGAAAACTTAGCATACAACCGATGCTTCCTCAAAATCTCCAACACCGTCCTTAAGTGCGAGGCATGCTCTTCCTCCGACTTCGAATAGATCAGAATGTCGTCAATAAAGATAACGACAAACTTATCCAAAAAGTCGTAGAAAATCAGGTTCATCAGATTCATGAAAACTGCGGGCGCGTTAGTTACGCCGAAAGGCATAACCACAAACTCATAGTGTCCATACTTCGTCCTGAACGCTGTCTTCGGAACATCTCCCTTCTTCACCTTCAACTGATGGTAACCACTCCTCAAATCCAATTTAGAAAACACCCTCGAACCTCCAAGCTGATCAAAAATATCATCAATGCGAGGCAACTGGTATTTATTCTTAATGGTCACCGCATTCAACTCCCGATAGTCCACGCACATGCGTCGCGAACCATCCTTCTTCTTAACCAACAACACCGGTGCTCCCCACGGAGACACGCTAGGATTAATATAACCCTTCTGCAAAAGCTCATCCAACTGCTTCCGCAACTCCTCCAACTCAGCAGGTGCCATACGATACGGCGCCTTCGAAATCGGCTGCGCACCTGGAACAAGGTCAATAGAAAATTCCAAAGCTCGATCAGGTGGCAAACCAGACATCTCCTCGGGGAAGACATCGCCAAAATCACGCACCACAGCTGGCCACTCCAGCTCCATCTGCATAGCCACAGCCTCCACCGGCCTGGCCCGAAATCTGACAGGACCAAGCGAACTGCTACCACGACTGAACTCAAACACTGGATGTCCGGGAATCTCGAACACCACCTTCTTCCTCCGACAGTCGATCGTAGCATAGAAGCTCGCAAGCCAGTCCATCCCAAGAACTGCATCATAGTTGATGATGTCGTGGACAATGAAATCAGCAAAAAGCTCATGTCCACAGACCACCAACGAGCAAGAATTGCAACCACGATGCACCGAGACCACACCATTCCCTGTAACGATATTCCAACTCTTGGGGAGAGGGGACGTCGACAAGGAATGCCTCTCCACGAAGCTCCGAGAAATAATGCACATCGATGCACCAGAGTCAAAGAGGACTCGTGCAGGAAATGTGCAAACCAAAATCACACCTAATCAAGCAATTAACAATCAAACCCTAATCTAGCAAACAACCATGTTCAAGCAAACAACATAATCTAACAATCAAAACCAGCTAGGAAAGTAACAGCTAGAGTGAGAATTACCTGCGATAACCTCATCCACAGCCGCGCTCTCCGCAGCGGTCATCAGAAAAGCCTGCCTCCTCGGCGGAACAGCCTGCCGAAAAGCCTGCCTCTGCGGAACAAGAGCTGCTCCACGACCAGCAGGAACAGGCGCTCGCTGCTGCAACGGCTGAGCCGCAACAGGAGCCCTCCGCAGCGGATCCGCATGCCGACAATCCTTCACGACATGAGAAGCATCACCGCAAACCAGACACTGGCCCAGAAACTTCCGACACTGATCCTTGACGTGACCAGGCCTGCCGCAGAAATGGCAGATCTTCGGAATAGACCCTCCTGGCCTCTTAAACTGAGCAGACTGGTTAGGCCTGAATCCAGGTCTAACCACAGCTCTTGCCTGCTCCACAGGCCTCTTCCCAGCACCAACAACCGATCCCTTCCTCTGGTTCACGAGCAGCTCTTGCCTCTTAGCTGCTACCAGAACCTTCTGATATGACTCCCGGTCAGAGGAGGTCACAAAACTCTGGAGCTCCGAAGCAAGCCCCTGCAGAAACCTCTGAGCTCTCTCCTCAGCGTCCTGCACCATCTTTGGCGCAAACCGACTAAGCCTCATGAACTCCTGGTGGTACAAGTCCACCGACGAGTTCCCCTGCTTCAGATCGATAAAACGCTGCAGCATCTCCTCCTTGGCAGCCTTCGGAAAGAACTCACCCTCAAATCTGGCTTTGAAGGTAGCCCAAGCAATCGGCTCCACCAACAACTTCTCTTCCGCATCCCACCAATTCCTGGCATTATCCTTGAGCTGCCTCTTCGCCAAATCAACCCATCCAGCCGGGGTGATCTTGGCCATCTTCAGATTGTCCTCGACGTTCCGAATCCACTCATCGGCCGCCAGAGGACCCTCAAAACCATCGAAATATGCGGGACCCAGCTCCCGAAATTGCTTCGCTCCTGGCTCAGAGCGAGGAACATCCGGAAGAACCCGGGCAGCTCGAGCAGGTGGAGCATTCTGGACTTGCAAAAGCACGCCCTGCTGCACTTGCATCATCTGGATCATCATCCGCATCATCTCACCGCTGGTGGGTTCCCGCTCAGGCTCCTCATCATGAGGGAGCGCACCACTACCCCCACCACGGGTGAAACGCCTTCCTGCCATCTAATGACACGGAAAACAAATCAGATTAGACTCATAGCTTATGACTTGGACGTCGAACTTAATTTATTGGACATTCAAATATTATTATTGCTATTCCAAAAATCGCAGTTACAGAAAGAGACCTGCATGGGCCACCACTAAAACCTGTCACGACCCGCTTCCCTGAAATGGAGGCGAGACATGAAAAGGTCCGCACGGGAGTGGAGCTGTGAAGCCCCAAACCCGATAAGCGTCCACAATACATAAACAGGTCCCTGTAACCACAACAGAATAACAATAATAACACAAGGCGAGACTGAAATAAAATTTCACATCTCACAAATTGTCCAACATCAACAAAAGTTCAACATCCAGAAAAGCCACCAGGCTAAAAGAAAAGAGTCTAAAGGCCCAGAACAAGGCCAACCAAAAGCAACGACAACAACAAAGTATAGGTGCTACGCACCGATAACAAAACAACTGTCTAATGAAAGTAAAACACAACGAAGACACTAGGACTGGTCCCCAGTGTCCACGTACTCCCCGCCAAACACAAGCTCGGGCTCGGCGTCAGCAAACACCTCGTCCTCAACGAGGTACTCGGGCTCAGGATCTAACATGTGTCACCCAAAAGAGTAAAGGGGCACATGTCAGCAAGTCTAGAAAGACTTGGGAAAGGAAACTGAAAGTGAGGCATCTAGCAACCTAGCAGTTTAGTATGCATGACATGGCAGTTATAACATGAGTGCACAATTAAAACATGGCAAGACAATTTGTACAAGAGAACAATCATCGGGACAAGACAAGAGTAGCCAAGCTACTATCAATTCAATCAATTCACATTTTGTAGGTGTCTAGGCCATTCGCTGAATGACATAGCATTTCAGACCGATCGGCACTAAACACTACCCAATATTCACACGAGATGGAGCCTGGGGTCCCTGCACATTGAGCTCATCTAGTGAGCCTAGGGTTGTCCCGCACATTGAGCTCGCATTCTTAGTTCACAATTCAATGTATCGAGCGTTGGGGTTAGCAACTCATTATGCTCGCTTCTGGTCACGAGCCAGGAACACTAGTATGGCGTAGGGAACACCTAGCCGGAACACGCAATTCGGGCATTGGCTATCAACCAACACATGGCCCGCTTCTGGAACACGAGCCAGGAACACAACATTGTAGCGAAGCTACGCAATCACAGCAATACCTAAAGAATGCGAGATCATGACAATTTATTTGCGTACAGTTAATTGAATTAAACGTGACAGGCGAAATGCAATGACATGAACATATTCGCGTACCGTTAATTGAAAGTAAACGTGACATGGAAAATGTGCAACATGCTAAATGTGTTGGAACTAGCTTCGTTGTCAAGCTAGTTCCCCAATTTGCGCCTAGGCGAGTATCATTTCGTCGCCTAGCCTCTTTTACGCCTACGACATGCAAATGGCCTAAAACATGGCCTAAACCCTAAGTGGCAAGTTTCACTTGCCTAGCACCGGGGATGACGATCAATCTCGTCACACGGATGCTATCTACGAGGAAATCGCTGTTTCGGGGGAACAATCAACAAACACATGAAATAAATTAGGGTTTTCATAAAATTATAAATAAGCTATGAAAACAACGGTAGATCGATTTCTTACCGAGAGGAGACGGAAGAAACACTCCGGGGAACCCTAGGATCAAATCTGGAGAAGATTGGAGAAGTTTAGGGAAACTAGGGTTTTGGGGGATTTGAGGATTTGATGGATTTCGGTGAGATTTTGGGGAAGATGAGAGGTAGATGGGGTAGATGGATGGTTTGGATGATGGATTTAGGGCTTGGAATGAAGCAATGGAGCTTGGAGGAAGATGGGGGCTCAATGGAGGAGAAACTAGGGCTTAGGGTCGAGTTGGAGGGGAAGAAAACGTTTGGGTTGGGTATTTATAGGCTAAGCTGGCGGCTAGGGCAAAACTAGGGTTTACAGCACTAGTTAGTCGGTCAAAAAACAACCACTGACCGACTAGTTTGACAACTAGTCGGTCGGTCGACCAACGCAGACCGACTAAGTGTAAACAGTAGCTACATGTGAAATTTGGATTCTATAGTTAGTCGGTCCATGAACAAATACTGATCGACTAGTTTGGCATCTAGTCGGTCGATGAACGTTCTTAGACCGACTAAGAGTGAACAGTAACTGATACAAAAATAATTTGATGAGTTAGTCGGTTCAAGAAGCATTGCTGACCGACTAGTTTGCAACCTAGTCGGTCAACCAACGTTCTTAGACCGACTAACGATAAACAGTAACTCCTGAGAAATTTAGAAAGCTAACTAGTCGGTCCAAGAAGGATTTCCGACCGACTGGATCGTCATCTAGTCGGTCGGTGGCCCTTCTTACACCGGCTAATGAGCACAGAAAGTACCGATACGGAGCGCGGGGCCCCGGGATCGATTCCTAAGACTCCTAGGCTTGATCTAATAGTTAGATACGACCGTTATGAAGTCCGTCACGAGTGACTTACTCCGAAATCGACAATCCTAAGGAAGAAGCGAGAAAATACGACGAATCGATCGAAAATGAAATCTACGGAGACGAAAACCACACAAGAGGAGAAAATCCACCAAAACATATATTATATAATATTAAATCCAGATACAAGAAAAGCAGTCGTTTCAATTATTGGCATGATATTGGCCTTGGGTGTTGAAGTTGGATGTAGGCCTTGTGCTTGGCTCTGGATGAGAGCTTGGATCTTGCCTTATTGTGGGATAGTATGGAGATTGACGGAAGGAATGCTAGCAGTGAGTACTGACTTAGAGTGTTGGCCTTGTACTTACCTTTGGGCGGTGATTTGGACGTTAGCATGTGGTTGGGCCTTATGGAAATTGATGTTGTTGGTGGATTAGTCGATACATGCTATATTATGAACAACATCTGTGGCTAGACCCAGTTAGTCACCAGTAGCACGAATAAACTTTATAGTCTTCCGGTTTATGTGGTTTAAATAGCTTGCTACTAGCTTATCACCTCAGGTTTCAAGTTCGAACAGATGTTGTCATCATAATAGCCTTCATTTTCATGTGATATTATTATCTCATGTTAATCTTGGGCTACTTGAGAAGGCAGTGTAACTATTGTAATGATACTGGTCTCAGGAATAGTTACGAAAACTATGATGATGTTAATAGTATGTATTCATATATAATATCTCTTGTTTTCTTGATGCTATGATATCACATTATATTTCATGCTATTAACAACTTATTTTCTAAATTGTAATCATTCGACTAGTTTTCCATTTTATCATTTATTTGTTTGAGCTTTTTAATAACATCAATTATTTTATAAAGTTTTGAGAAATTCCGAGGACTGAATTATTTTAAGGAGGGTAGAATGTAACGGTCTGTATTTTCCCAATACGTTTAAATTATATATTTAACGTAATTTCATTTTAAAAGGTATTTTGTAATGGTTAATCAGGAGTTTCAAACTGATTTCCAAAAAAAATTCTTATAAAAATATTTTAAGCACTAGACTTACCATATTGTATTTCAGCTATTTCAGATTTCCTCAAATGTCCAAAACATTTCTGTTAAAATTCATCTCCCAAAATTACCGTTTTGATTCGACGAATTTATTTTCTATACAAACGTCTTCAAAACGTTTTCAAACTTCTATGGTAACATTCTATGATCATTTAGGGCATCTCACATTAATTTCATAATTTTCCGAAGTCAAATCAACAGAGAACCCGCAAACCCGCTTTCTAAATGTTTTGGCCTAAAACTAGTATTCCCGTAGCCCAAACCTTGAAACGGACTTCGTATTCGCCATCCTCGCAACGATACGATCCCGTTGGTATGTTTTCGTAATTTTTCGGACACGTTTACTGGTAGGGAAAAATCGTAATTTCGTGATCATTTTAACTATTATGATTTTTCCTAATTACTTTTTCTTAACTACTAAATACCCGAATTATTTTTAATTTAACCCGATTGTGGCCCTGTGTTTCATACCGACACCAATTTCTAAGGTTAGTCAAAACTAACCACCTAACTCTTACCTAATGCATTACTAAAATTGTACCCATAGATTATAAGTGGGTTCTTTCCAGTAATTTGTACCCAGGCACCATTTGGTCCAGTAATTAGTAAGTAGGTAACAAAACGAAGAGTCTAAACTCCCCGATAAAAAAGCAGTACCAGTTCGTGGACAACGTGGGAGGACCTTTTAGGGGCGGGCGCGGGACCCAACAGCAGTACTAGTTCGTGGACAACGTAGGCTTTTCCTGTTTGTGGGCCGTACTTCGTTTGTTTTGGTATGCTCAGTCATTGAACTTGGGCTCCAGCCAGGTGAACCCTCCCAAGTTCCCCCCAACCTCTATATGTAGTCCCATTTCCCTCGAACCTTGGCACAATCAGCTCAATCAAGGTTGGTTGTATACTTGTATTTCTATCCATTTTCAATATCCCACCCAACGCAATGCTACGCCTTCAACTTCAACTCTCCGATCATCGGCTCGCCGTGCCAACGCTGGTCTCATCGGCTCAGCGGCAGCTGGCCTCAGGCTCACGCTCGTTCTACAAGGTTACTTATTTACTCTTTTCCCCCCCTTGTAAATGTTTGATTAGTTTCAGAGACATCCATGACACAAGGAATGCTTATGTGTATCTCCTCTGTTTGGACACGAGCAGAAGCCACAGGAGTTCGCATGCCTTCGGATAGAAACTAAACCATGCCAAGCAACGCTAACCAACTCGTCGGAGTTGGGGGACAAACCGCGACGATCCTCGGACTATCAGCCCACCATTTGGGACCCTCAATTTATCGAATCAATTCGCAGCCCTTACGAAGTAAGTTAATTTGTCAATGGAAAAGTATCTTGAAGTTAAGATTAATCCTCGATGCGATTTCAGTTTCCATCTCTCACTCCTCGATCTCCTTCTGCAAGGGTGGTGGCTACAACGCGCGGATCGAGGAACTGAAGGAAGAGGTCAAGCAACTGCTCAAGGAAATCACAGATGAACCACTGGCTATACTCGAGCTCATCGATTCCATCAGCCACCTTGGCTTGGCCTACCATTTCGAGGATGAGATCGGGGCTGCCCTTGCGCTATTCTACGTCGAAGGGATAGGGTCTCTTCATGGGTTGAAGGAGTCTGCCCTTTGCTTCAGGCTTCTACGCGAACACGGTCACCATGTGTCGGCCTCTGGTATGACCTTCGTCCAATGCCTTTCATGTTCTAATATATTCATAGTTGTTAGGGTTGAATTTCTGCTGATATTTGTTGGCATTAGTGACACTATATCTGGAGAGCTCAGTTTGTGGAATAATTAGTTAATGAGAAAATCTTTTTGAAATACATAGATGTCTTCGAAAAGTTCAGAGAGAAGGGAGGATTCATGGGCTGCTTACGCCAGGACGTACAGGGCTTGTTGAGCCTGTACGAAGCGACCCATCTATCGCTGCCAGGGGAGCAGATACTGGACGAAGCCAAGGAGTTCTGCACGAAGCATTTGCAGTGCCTGGACAAAGACCTCGATCCAAACCTAGTCGAGCAAGTGAGGCATTCTCTCGAGGCTCCCCTGTATTGGCTGATGCCGAGGCTAGAGGCACGCCATTACATCGACGTGTACGAGAAAGAGGAGAACAAGAGTGAGTGCCTGCTTGAGCTCGCCAAACTGGACTTCAATCTTGTCCAGGCCATGCACCAGAAGGAAATCAAGGAACTATCGAGGTAATCAACTAATTAGACAGATGAGAGTACTGTCGTGTTGTAGAAAAAGGTTTTATATATTATCGATTTAACGGTGTTGTTTTTGACATGTTATCAGATGGTGGCAAGAACTGGGTCTGGCGCACACAGTCGGCTTCTCTAGGGACCGGATATTTGAGAACTACCTATGGGCGAATGGGACTACAGTGGAGCCACAGTTGTCAAAGTGTAGGAAGGTGGTGACAAAGCTCATCAGCGTTTTAAATGTGATCGACGATTTCTACGATACATACGGCACGCTGGAAGAAGCTGAGCAGTTCACAATTGCAATCAGAAGGTCATCGATTTCTACTTTTTCTAGATATAAATCAGTTTCCATCTAAGTAAGCTGCCAGATCAATTTTCTTTCCCTTTGGTTTGTTTAGGTGGGATCTCAAGGCCATGGATAGCCTCCCGAATTACTTGAAGACTTGCTATTATGTGCTTTATAATTTCGTTAACGAGACTGCATATGATATTTTAAAAGATTCTGGGCTTGATGCTAGACACTTTCTAGCGAGAGAGGTACAGTTATTGGATTAATTATAGGTACCCGCCTATTATTCACGCTAAACGATCGAGTTTCGCTTGTTACTTTCAGTGGATATATCTCTGTGAAACTTACTTGAAAGAAGCACGGTGGTTCCACAAAAGAATTACGCCGTCCCTCGACGAGTACTTGGAAAATGGTTTGATTTCAATTGGAAACCGCATTCTCCTCTTTTATGCTTTATACTTCGTGGGACACAACTTCACGCAAGAATCGCTCGATCATATGGAGCATGCACATCACTTGGTCCACCAATCCTCGCTGCTCGTTCGACTTATCGACGACTTGGCGCCTTCCAAGGTATAATCAAATTAAATCATCTTCTTGCATTTCAAGGAATCAAAATTTCATCATTATTATTTTTTTCATTTGATTTTATTTTGAAGGCGGAGATGGAGAAAGGAGAGACATGCTTGGCGATCCAGTGCCACATGAGGGACTCCGGGGAATCGTACGAGGATTCGAAACGATTTATCAAGGATTTGATCCGCAATCAGTGGAAGGAGCTCAATAAGGAGACTCTCAATGGTGATCTCCCTCGGACGTTTGTTTACGCAGCGATGAACACATGTAGAGCCGGCTTCACCATCTTTCAAGAAGAAGACGGCATCAGCTTCCAAGTCGGCATGGTGAAGGATCGAATCAAATCACTGTTCATTGATCCGATTGTCTTGGAATAAACTAGTATATGATTCAGAGGGGTCGGAGGACCCGCTTGTTATTCATAAGTATGATTATTATATGAACCTCGTAGTATTGGTGATTCTACTGTTAATGTGTTTATTAGGGGAGGACTATCTACACCGAATGCTTCGGTGTATGCATGGATTAAATACTGGTTTGGGGAAAAAAACTTCTAATTAATCAATCACTTCAAGCCGTCTTCCTCTTTTTTTTTTCCAAAAGTAGAATGTAATCATGGCTTGCACCGAAACAATTCGGTGTTTATAGTCCTCTCCGTTTATTATTCATAAGAGATGATGTCAAAAGGCTAGATCGTCACACTACTTTTGTGTTTAAGAATGTGTACAACACTCCATGAAAATATTTTTAAAAAATTTATTTTAAAAAATCCGAGCTAACAAAGCATTACATTCCATGTGCTATAAGCTTATATCTATAATCATGATTCATGACACACACACACAGAGAGAGAGAGAGAGAGAGAGAGAGAGAGAGAGAGAGAGAGAGAGAGAGAGAGAGAGAGAGAGAGAGAGAGTAGAAATAACCCGTGCACATAGTGTGCAGTGACCCAAGAAAAAGCACACACACAGGAGGTGGGCCTTCGTTTGGGTTCTCCACTTCCACACTCCAAACCACACCCCCACACCCTACTCCAAGTGGGCCCCACCATTCCCATTTGGCACACCTCCCCCTTGCCACATGGGATAAAGATAAAGGTGTGGCCCAACCACTTTGTCCCATGAGAACATGCACCTTTGTCGCCATCCATCAGTTGTATTATGTGTGTGTGTGTGTGTGGACGCGCGCACGCTGATAGCATTTGAAAATTTCCTGTGCCGTCAACGATTTCAGGATTTAAAAAGTTTTTTTAAAATTTTTTGCAGTATGTTCTACAACGTGTTCTTGATCACCACACCAAATTTCAAGTGAATCCAACACTTTTTGACCATTCATCCATCCATTTCAAAAAAACCGCTCTAAAACTGGATCGACGAGCGTTGTGTGTTTTTGAAATGGAGGGAAGGATGGTCAAAAAGTGTTGGATTCCTTTGAAATTTGGTGTAGTGATCAACACCACGTTGTAGAACATACTACAAAAAAATAGAAATTTTTTAAACACCAAAATCACTGACAGCAAAGAAAAACAGATCTTGTGGTGTCAGCACACATCCATATTCCTCATACATATATGTGGGGGGGGGGGGATGTAACTATGCACGCGTATAAAAAACCAACTTCCCATATTTTAATTTTTTTAAAATTAGATTGTTGTATAGCTCATAGATGATCAACACACCAAAAATCAAGTGAATTCAATGCTATTTGATCCTCCATCTAACCCTTGCAACTTCAACAGTTTCAAAAGTTGCCAAAACTAAAACTTTTTGCAATGGGTTGATCGAAGGTCAAAAACCCCTAGGGGTCACTCATATTAGGAATTTTGTGGTTTTAGAATGTGTACATAAATTCTATTAAAAACTTTTCAAAAAATGTGGGATGATAGTGCTACCTTGTACATCAGTCCGAGCTCGCGTCACACGCAGCTGGCTCGGCCCCTCCATCGACCGAGTCTCCGACTGACGGAAAAGAGAGCTTTGACCTGCCTCCGCCGAATAATCACTCTGTCCTCCTTAGCCTGCTGGCGCACTACGCCCCTGAATTTCATCCCTACTGAGTGGAAAAGGCGCACTATGCCTCGCGCCCAGTCGGGGGGCACCCGCTTCACTTCAAGCTCATCAGGAGTATCGGTAGGTTGCTCATCGTTCATCGAGGGAGACCAAGAGGCTCGTGAGCGCCCCCGCTCCATCGACGCCCCCTGATGGCCCCTTGGCTCACTAGACACGACAAACGACTTAGTACAAGGACGCCACCGACGCTTCTGCCGCTCTTCAGCATGACAAAGCACCCCCTGACCGCTGTGCCTCCTGACCGATTGGTGCTTTCAGCTCTGACACCCTGTTAAAGTACCACAGGCCGTTGCACCGTCTGAAAAAAGCATGGCTGACACATATAGGTCTGGCATCCTCGTCCGAAGCTTCCGCTGACAGATGGGCCAGCTCAGCACGCCAAATCAACCTCACCTAACCGCCTCCATCAGGTGTAAATACCCCTTCACCTCCATCAGGAAAGGGGTTAGCCAATCAACTCTTATTCTATTTACTCACACACAAGAGCAAATGTCGCTCATATCTTTGTTCTTCCAATATAGCTCACCATGTAGGGTCGACTCACTTTCAGTCCGACCTGCGTGCATAGCCCCTGTTTCTAAGTCCTAACTCTAACTTAGGTATCGGAGAGGCTAAGGGTTGGACCCCAACTCGGCCTTTCTGACGAGCTGCTACATGTGCAGGTGAGCTCGTCTTCACAGGTAGCAATCAGCGTCCGTCGATGACAGGGCGACGGACGAACGTAGTGCTCGCGAAGTTGATCCAGCGGTCGACCTTTGCTGCGTGCTTGGCCTCGTCAACCCACTCACCACCTGTCCAACAGCCTACCTAGACTTCACCCCCATACAACCATCGTGCCCTTGATTCCCCCAATAAACAAATTCATTGTACGCGGATCATAGCCCGCAACAATAAACAAAGGAGGAATTGTCATTTTTTATAATATCAGTCAACAACAACAATAAACAAAGAAGGAAATCTATGTCACATATCAAAACATAGAGAGATCCCAGTAGCTTGATTCTAAACCACATCTGTCACTATGGCAAACTTGAGAATTGGAGCTGCCTCTTTTGGCTTCATGATAGCCTAATCAACTCCAAAGCTAGCCATCGGCTTCTTGATGAGTGGACCACGCCACTTTGCTAAACAAATGAGATGCATGTGTCAACCCTTGATCCTGGCCATCAAGGTGGACATAGTGGACCCTATGATGTATATGTATGTGATGACTAACAAGTCAATTAACACGTGCATTTCTAGCGTCCATATATATATGTTAGCAAATGTTAGGGTTGAATTTCTGCTGATATTTGTTGGCATTAGTGGCACTATATCTGGAGAGCTCAGTTTGTGGAATCTGGATTGTTTTTGAGCAATTTGAGCAAAATGTTGAACATTATGTTGCAACATTATGTTCAACATTCGGGATCTGGAATAATTGTTCCTATACAGTAACACTGTTTTGGTCTACAAATCTGTCGTGGTGATCTCAGATCTGATTTGTAGCCTAGAATATCGGAGGTTCCTGATTTGATTGATTCCAGATATTGGTGAGATTTTTATACTCCTTCTTACCCGAATTAGTTCCTTAATTGATGGAGGTTTGTTGAGAATATTTGGGAATCTGGTTAGTTCCTAAATTGATGGGAGGAAATATTTGCTGAGATTTATTGGTTTTATTTACCAGAAATAGATCCTTATTCTATGGGCAAAATATCCACATGAGATTTGTTTTAATCTTCTTACCCAAAATAGATTCGGTGGTTCCTTGAATATGAGATCTCGTACCCGAAGTGATCCTAGAAATATTGGTGGATATTTAGCATTAAAGAGGAAGTTATTTACCCGGATATAGTGGTTACAAAATCTGGTTGGTTTCATAACTGAATGGTATGTGCGGTTGAAGATATGTGCGGTTGAAGATTCTATATATGAATGTTTTCAGATCTTGCATTATTGTTTAGATCTTCTCCAGATATTCGGCTGAATGCAGGTATGCATAAAATTTGCTGACGAAGGTGAATGAAAGGATCATCCACAACCGAGGCATGAAAGATCCACTATCAAATGAGTGTTTATGAAATGTTGTACAAAATGTCATATGAAATGTTGAACTAATTATTGTTCAACATTTGAGACCAGATTCGGCAAATCTTCCATGCAGCTATTTGATTTGCGTATATTGAAGATAAGACCTCTTCGTGACTGAACTATTGTTTTTGGAGATAAGATGTCATCGAGTTTGTTGATCAGAATCAGATCTTCTTCTACAGTGCGGGATTAGGTGATTATTGTTGAAGCTGTTGAAGGATGGTTAATGACACTTGGTTGTTTTTCGATTTTGATTGTCGACTGAGATTTCCTCATTAACTGCTTTATCTTGCTTGGCTGCGCTGCATATGTTTCCGCCTATCCTCGGTGATTCTGTTGGTGGAGTTGTTGTCAACAGCTTAACTTCTTCGAGGGGTTAGCGAAATAAAGGAGGGCGTGGACTCTTGATGGGATAAGGACTTTTGACAAAAGTTTTTGAAGAACTCCGGGAGGAGGCCGACGGCTACGCGTGTAGGATCAAGGGAGCTGATCTAGTCGGTTGTGCAAGGGGAGCTTGCGGGCAAGGGGAGCTTGCCGAGAATACTCCATGGGTTGGTAGAGACCACCCATCACGGTTTGTATTGAGGGGGAGGTTGTTTCCTCTTAATAGAATCGCGATAATTAGTGATTGTACTCATTGATTATTTTAGTGGAGTATTCTGATTTTCTGGGCGTGGCCCCGCAAATGTAGGTGTGCGCATCGAACTGCGTTACCAAGTTTCTTGTGTCACCTTGGTATTGATGTGTGTTTAATCTTTGTGTTTTTCTTGATTATTCCTACGTACTGAAAACAACATTTGGTATCAGAGCAGTTCACCCGTGTATCTTTGTTTTCAAAGAAGGTGTGATCTTGGATTTCAGTACTTAAATCATGGCTACACGAGAAGGTGCCTCTGTTGTTCGTCCTCCACTGCTCACTGGTACAAACTACACTTACTGGAAGTCTCGGATGCGTGTATTCTTTAAGTCCATTGATGAGAAGGCCTGGATCGCTGTCAGTGAAGGATGGATACCGCCAACCGAAATTGACGAAGATGGCGAAGAACATCTTAAGTCGGCAAGAGACTGGAGTCGGATTGAAGAACATGCGGCCTTGTGCAATTCTAAAGCAATTAATGCTATTTTTTCCGCTGTCGACGAAGAGCAATTCAAGTTAATCTCTACGTGTGAGTATGCAAAGGAAGCATGGGATATACTGCAGAATATTCATGAAGGGACAAGTACTGTAAGAGCTTCTAAACTTCAAATACTCGCCTCTCAATTTGAAAATCTTAGAATGAATGATGATGAATCTGTGGCTGAATTTAATGGAAGATTACGTGATATAGCAAATCAGGCATTTCAATTGGGGAAGAAGTACTCCCAAAAGAAGTTAGTAGAGAAAACTCTGAGATCTTTACCTGACAAATTTTCGGCAAAGATTGCAGCTATTGAAGAGGTGAGGAACACATCCATTATGAGATTGGATGAACTCATGGGATCACTTCAGACTTATGAAATGAATTTGAAGCAAAACAAACGGGACAAAGGGATGGCTCTGAAGGTAGAAGCTTGTGAAGAATCTAAATCTGATTATGAGTCAGAACTTGATGACGACATTGCATCGCTGTCCAAAAACATCAGTAGAATGCTGAAGAAGATTAGTAGTAAAGGGAAAAAGAAAGGAAAAATGAGGACATCATCAGTAATTACATTGCCATCGTAGCCTCTCAGAAGAAGGGACCTGATTACAACAAACTAGCCAATGTCAGACAGAATGTTGCAACATTATGTTCAACATCAAGTACAACATTTAGTACAACATCCTGCACTGAATCCGAGTCTGAAGTTGATAGCGATGAGGAAGTGAGTGACAATGATATCCGTACAGCATACCAGATGATGTTTGAGAAATGGATGCAAATCTGCAATATCAACAAAGTCCTGAAGGAGGAAAATGATAGACTGAAGAAAGAGAAGGAGGAGGTCAAAATCGAATGTATGAAAGCTAAGAGAAACTGTAGAGAATTGGAAAGAAACTTCAGAAATGTTCTTCTCAGGGCAGAGAAAGCTGAATGCACATTGGAGAAGTGGAATTCTGGAAAAGCAAAACTTGATGATATCTTAAACATGGGTAAGATTTCTGGAGATCGCACAGGAGTGGGATACAATAGAGGAGCTTTTTATAATGTGTCTGATGAAAGAAGAAGTCAAGTTACCAAAGAACTTGAAAGAATGGGTCAACACAATGGCCATGATCAAAATAAGAGGCAGATTAAAGTTATAAAAGGTGGTCGTTCTGTGTGCAGTTACTGCAAGTTCAAAGGCCATACCGAGAGAAACTGTTTCAGCCGCATGCGACATTGGTCAGAAGGAAGAAATGTTAGACACCATGATATGAAGATGAAGAAGCAATGGGTCAGAAAGTCTGAATTATACAACAAGAACACAACAGCGTCAGAGAAAGCACTTCATGTTGTGACTAATGTTGTAACATCAGATACAACACAGAACAATGTTGCTGCAGATGTTATGAAGCCAGACTCGACATCTCCCCTCGATAATCACTGTGAGTAACATGCGCCAAAGTCTCATGAATCTTCCTCCAAAATTATCTGAGTGCTATCTCGTCGCTCTGCTCACTGCTCTTCCTCCACCGGTGCCATTGGATCTTCGCATGTACCTTCTGTCAACACCGTCGATGTTTTCAATTCTCCAACTACTCTTCGGCCCCTCAGAGCTCGACTTCTACCCTGGACATCATTTCATTCGTCACCCTACTGTCAGATGTGAGGTATTTGTTCTTCCCCTTTTTCCGCTGCGCCTGAGAATTTTTTTTCTAATAAGAAAACCAGAAAGGGGGAGAATAATTTTTTTAAGACACGAGGCTATCTGAAAAGTATTAGAGTCATGAGGACATACTTTTGCTGATTTTTGGCTGTCTCTTCTGAGGTGATCTCTGCTTGGGTTGTTCTAGTAAGGGGGAGAATGTGGTTTGGATTATTGTGGCTCAAAGGGGGAGAATGTGTGCTTGGTTGGTGCTTGTTTTGGGTTGTGCCACATAATGCCAAAGGGGGAGATTGTTAGGGTTGAATTTCTGCTGATATTTGTTGGCATTAGTGGCACTATATCTGGAGAGCTCAGTTTGTGGAATCTGGATTGTTTTTGAGCAGTTTGAGCAAAATGTTGAACATTATGTTGCAACATTATGTTCAACATTTGGGATCTGGAATAATTGTTCCAATACAGTAACGCTGTTTTGGTCTACAAATCTGTCGTGGTGATCTCAGATCTGATTTGTAGCCTAGAATATCGGAGGTTCCTGATTTGATTGATTCCAGATATTGGTGAGATTTTTATACTCCTTCTTACCCGAATTAGTTCCTTAATTGATGGAGGTTTGTTGAGAATATTTGGGAATCTGGTTAGTTCCTAAATTGATGGGAGGAAATATTTGCTAAGATTTATTGGTTTTATTTACCAGAAATAGATCCTTATTCTATGGGCAAAATATCCACATGAGATTTGTTTTAATCTTCTTACCCAAAATAGATTCGGTGGTTCCTTAAATATGAGATTTCGTACCCGAAGTGATCCTAGAAATATTGGTGGATATTTAGCATTAAAGAGGAAGTTATTTACCCGGATATAGTGGTTACAAAATCTGGTTGGTTTCATAACTGAATGGTATGTGCGATTGAAGATATTTGCGGTTGAAGATTCTATATATGAATGTTTTCAAATCTTGCATTATTGTTTAGATCTTCTCCAGATATTCGGCTGAATGCATGTATGCATAAAATTTGCTGACGAAGGTGAATGAAAGGATCATCCACAACCGAGGTATGAAAGATCCACTATCAAATGAGTGTTTATGAAATGTTGTACAAAATGTCATATGAAATGTTGAACTTATTGTTCAACATTTGAGATCAGATTCGGCAAATCTTCCATGCAGCTATTTGATTTGCGTATATTGAAGATAAGACCTCTTCGTGACTGAACTATTGTTTTTGGAGATAAGATGTCATCGAGTTTGTTGATCAGAATCATATCTTCTTCTACAGTGCGGGATTAGGTGATTATTGTTGAAGCTGTTGAAGGATGGTTAATGACACTTGGTTGTTTTTCGGTTTTGATTGTCGACTGAGATTTCCTCATTAACTGCTTTATCTTGCTTGGCTGCGCTGCATATGTTTCCGCCTATCCTCGGTGATTCTATTGGTGGAGTTGTTGTCAACAGCTTAACTTCTTCGAGGGGTTAGCGAAGTAAAGGAGGGCGTGGACTCTTGATGGGATAAGGACTTTTGACGAAAGTTTTTGAAAAACTCCGGGAGGAGGCCGACGGCTACGCGTGTAGGATCAAGGGAGCTGATCTAGTCGGTTGTGCAAGGGCAGGGCCGGTTCTACCACTAGGCAGCTGAGGCGGCCGCCTTAGGCCTCCGATTTTGAGAGGCCTCGTATTTAATTTTTTCCTAAGCCTAACAGGCAACAGCCCGCTCAATTAAAATTTCTAAGCCCGGTTCCTTTATCTTATTTCTACAAGGCTTTGTTGTGATGCGTCCCCGCCTCAGGTCCAAGCCCACCTCAGTCCAAATCCAGCAATGCCAGGAGAATCCCAAGAGGCAATAGACTTTGTCAAAGGCTGAAGTCTCAATTCTAAAGCAGGAAAATACCAAAAAAAAAACTCAAACGATATATTATTCAAACTCAATTCTATTGTCCATGAATATTTGGTATGATATATTATTTGCAGTGAATGCTGTGAGTAAAAAGTTACAATCTAAAGATATGCATCTTGACATTTTTATTGATCAATTAAAAGGCCTTATTTCTTATTTTGAAAAATATAGGGAGAATGTATTTGAATCTGCCATGAATGCTACAAAAGAAATTGCAAAAGAATTAGATGTTGAACCTAAGTTCCGTGAGAAACGTGTGATTCATAGAAAGAAAAGGTTTGATGAGAATAATCATGATGAGGTTAGACTTTCAATTGAAGAATCGTTTCGAATCGAGTTTTTCCTACATGTAGTTGATCAAGTTGTTGTTTCAATTAAAACGAGATTTGAACAATTTGTGGAGTATGAAAAGATATTTGGATTTTTATTTGATTTAGAAAAATGTTCGAATGAAAGTATTTTGAAGAGCCGTTGCTTAGATCTTGAAATTTTTTTGAAGGTTGGCGAACATTCCGATATTGATTGGTGTGATCTTTTTTCAGAGCTAAGACTCCTAAAAAAAGTCTTACATGCAGAAATTAATACTCCAATTTTGATTTTAGATTATGTCAATAAGACGGATTCTTTTCCTAATACAAGTATTGCATATAGGATATTGTTGACCGTCCCCGTAACATTTGCTTCGACGGCTTCGGCGGAAAGAAGTTTTTCCAAGTTGAAAATACTAAAAACATATTTAAGATCAACTATGACTCAAAATAGGTTAAATGGATTGATTATTCTTTCTATTGAGAGAGATAAACTTGAAAGTCTTGAATATAAACATTTGATAAAAAAACCTTGCGTCTTAAAAAGCTAGGAAAATGTTTAAATAACCTGAATGAGATTCAGTTATATGAAGGCTCCTGAAATTTTTTGCATTGATACTTAGGCCTCATATTTTGTTTCGCTTTAGGCCTCATTTATGTTTGAACCGGCCCTGTGCAAGGGGAGCTTGCGGGCAAGGGAGCTTGCCGAGAATACTCCATGGGTTGGTAGAGACCACCCATCACGGTTTGTATTGAGGGGGAGGTTGTTTCCTCTTAATAGAATCGCGATAATTAGTGATTGTACTCATTGATTATTAAGTTAGTGGAGTATTCTGATTTTCTGGGCGTGGCCCCGCAGATGTAGGTGTGCGCACCGAACTGCGTTACCAAGTTTCTTGTGTCACCTTGGTGTTGATGTGTGTTTAATCTTTGTGTTTTTCTTGTTTATTCCTACGTACGGAAAACAACAGCAAATTTATAACCAATGTCATGGAAATATTACCCAAAGATTGCTTAATGACCTTAAACTTCGACACACGTGGTGTATCAATGTCTTTGTTTGTGATGAGTCCTAATTAACATTATAGTCATCTGTGGAATTAAGGTCCTTAAGTAATATTTTGGTAATATTTGCATTCGATGACCTTGGTATAACTTTGCTAAGAAATATTGACGCTAGGAATGCACGTGTTAGTTATTAGCCATCACATACACATACATCATAGGGCCACGATGTCCACCGACAGCAACTCAAATAAAATGTTGAAATTTAATATATGACCTGTAAAACATGCAGCTAGGTGAACCCCCAACTCTCCCTCTCCATATATATATGTAGCCCCACTGTTGATAAAATAGTCCGAGACGATCCGCTACTAATCAAGGAGAGCACACGAGCTTATATCACCACCTTCTTCTTCACACTCTTGTGAGTAACAACTAGACAATTTCAAACACCCCACAAATCTCACAAAGGAAGAAGAAGTGAAAGAGACACACTAGAAGATCTACTATCTTCTATATTCTCTAAAGCTTTTACACTTTCTCACCTCTGAAAATGGATGGCAGCAGCACTCTAAAGAAACTTACACAGCCCACTGAGAATTTGCCGCTCACGCTCTGCAGCCTCTCTTTTTTCTCCTCTGGAAAGAAATTCTCCCTCCGGCAGCACCTCCAGAAAAACTGAAGAAAATGCAGCAGCTTGCATCAAATTCAAAGCTGTCGGTCACAACTATAGTAATGAGAGGCCCCAATGTCTTCAAGTCTCCAACTGCTACACCCCAACGGCAACACATTAAAGCTGCGCACATTCTTCACTATTTGGGCAGCACTAAAAACAACACCCATTTCCCTCGAACCTAGGCACAAGCAGCTCAATCAAGGGTGGTTGTATTTCTATCCATTTTCAATTTCCCACCCAACGCAATGCTACGCCTTCAACTTCAACTCTCCGATCTTCCGCTCGCCGTGCCAACGCCGGTCTCACCGGCTCAGCGGCGGCTGGCCTCAGCCTCGCGTTTGTTCTACAAGGTTAATTAATTACTCTTTTTATATATCCCCTACTAAATGTTTAGTTTCAGAGACATCCATGACATTACGAATGCTTATGTATCTCTCCATTGAACATGAGCAGAAGCCTCAGGAGTTCGCATGCCTTCGTATAGAAACTAAACCATGCCAATTACATAGGTAAACACAACGATATCATCATACTATTTCATCATCCTTCCTGTGTTCTGCTGCACTCAACCCCCAAGATTACCCATTTTCGGACATAATTACCAAATAAGGAAGTACATATTTTTCGGACATAATAACATAATAAGAAAGTATATGTTCATCTACAGAAGTAATGACGTAGTGAACATGAAATCTACGTGGAAAGAACTATAATTAGATCAAATCATTGAAGGAAAAAAAATTGCGGTTAATTACAATTTGGTTGAACCATAATGTGTTTTTTACTTTATTAAATTACGACAACAAATCACATATTTATGAAGTCCCATTTCCCTCAAGCCTTGGCACAGCATCTCAAGGTTGGTTGTATTTCTATTCAATTCCCTCCCAAAGCAATGCTACGCCTGCAACCTCAACTCTCCGGTCATCGGCTCGCCGTGCCAACGCATGTCTCATCGGTTCGGCGGCAGCTGGCCTCATGCTCGTTCTACAATGTTAATTACGTACTTACGACTACTCTTTCTTTCTTTTTCCTTATAAATGATTAATTAGTTTCAGATAAATTAACGATGTTTATATATTTCTCTCCATTGAACATGAGCAGAAGCCACAGGAGTTCGCATGCCAAGCAACGCTAACCAACTCGTGGAAGATGGGGGACAAACCGCGACGATCTTCGGAATATCATCCCACCATTTGGGACCCTCGCCTTATCGAATCAATTCGCAGCCCTTACGATGTAAGTTAATTTGTCAAACAAAAAGTATGTTGAAGTTGGGATTCGATTTCAGTTTCCATCTCACTAGTCGATACCATTCTGCAAGGGTGGTGACTACAACGCGCGGATCGAGGAACTGAAGGAAGATGTGAAGCTACTGCTCAAGGAAATTACAGATGAACCACTGGCTAGACTCGAGCTCATCGATTCGATCCGCCACCTTGGCTTGGCCTACCATTTCGAGGACGAGATCGGGTCTGCCCTTGCGCGATTCTACGCCGAAGGGATAGGGTCTCTTGATGGATTGAAGGAGACTGCCCTTTGCTTCAGGCTTCTACGAGAACACGGCCACCATGTGTCCTCTGGTATGACCCCAGCAAATGTCTTTCATTAGATGAAAATGCATTGAAAGTACACATTTTTAATATAGAAGTTTTATGTATATGTGCCAAACATATACAACATCATTAACTCTAAAAGAAAACCTTTTTGAAATAGATGTCTTCTACAAGTTCAGAGAGGAGGGAGGATTCATGAGTTGCTTACGCCAAGACGTGAAGGGCTTGTTGAGCCTGTACGAAGCGACCCATCTTTCGCTGCCAGGGGAGCAGATACTGGACGAAGCCAAGGAGTTCTGCACGAAGCATTTGCAATGCCTCGACAAAGAAATCGACTCAAACCTAGTCGAGCAAGTGAGGCATTCGCTTGAGGCTCCCCTGCATTGGCTGATGCCGAGGCTAGAAGCACGCCATTACATTGATGTGTACGAGAAAGAGGAGAAAAAGTGTGAGTGCCTGCTTGAGCTCGCCAAGTTGGACTTCAATCTTGTCCAGGCCTTGCACCAAAAGGAAATCAAGGAACTATCAAGGTAATGATCGATCAATAGCTTTTTTGCTATATTTCCATCAAGAGACAGATGACATATATAATTAAAAATACTAATATTGTTATTTTGACACGTTATTAGATGGTGGGAAGAACTGGGACTAGTACACAATGTCAATTTTTCTAGAGACCGAATACTCGAAAATTATTTCTGGGCAAACGGAGTGGCGTTCGAGCCACAGTTCTCAAAGTGTAGGAAGGTGGTTGCAATGACATGCAGCATAGGGAGTGTGATCGATGATTTTTACGACATACACAGCACGATAGAAGAAGCCGAGCTGTTCACAGTTGCAATTAGAAGGTGAAGTTCTGGCTTAATTTTGATATAATTTAATTTCTATACATCCGAGTGCTAAACAAATGTCTGATTATTTCCTTTGGCTTTTCCTCATGAAGGTGGGATCTCAAGGCCATGGACGACCTCCCAGATTGCTCGAAGCTCTGCTACTTCGTCCTGCATAATTTCGTCAATTCTACTGCATATGATATTCTGAAGGACACTGTGTTAGATGTCAAAGCTGTCTTAATAAGAGAGGTACCATTATATAATTACGCTTACCATCTGATTAATTGATTGATTATACTAATCCTGTTTCACTTACTGTCCTCAGTGTGTTCATCTTTGTGAAGCATTCTTAAAAGAAGCACAATGGGTTCACAAGCAAATAACACCGTCGCTCAATGAGTATTTGGAGAATGGTTGGACTTCAATCGGTGGCCGTATGCTAATCGTCTACGCATTATACTTTGTGGGACACAGTTTAACGAAAGAATCAGTTGACCACTTAGAGCATGCATCTCGCTTAATCTATTTTTCGTCGTTGCTTTTTCGACTCATGGATGACCTAGCACCTTCCAAGGTACACACGAAATCTTCTTTTTTTTTGCATCATCAAGATTATATTTAATTAAGAGTTGTAACTTTTTTTTGCTTATTTTATGTTGTAGGCGGAGATGGAGAAAGGGACATCATCATTAGCAATCCAGTGTCGCATAAAGGACTCTGGTGAATCATATGAGGCTTCAAAAAAATATATTGAGGACTTAATCAACAGTTGCTGGAAGGAACTCAATAAGGAGTCCCTCAATGGCGATCTTCCTCGAAACTTCATTTGTGTAGCGGTAAACGCGGCTAGAGCTTGTTTCACTATCTTTCAAGAAGAAGATGGCTTCGGTTCGCCCACTGGCATGGTAAAAGAACGGAACAGATCATTGTTCATTGAACCAATCTCTATGAAATAATGGTATATAACATAATTTTTATGTTGATACGAACTTTTGCTCTTGTAACGTGGAGTGACGGGACTCTCTTCTCAGCTTTCCTGTCACGTCTCACTTCCCGTTTTAATGTTTTGAGTGGTGGTGCAGTGGTGTGCTTAAGGCAAGGAGGGAGTATTTTTAATTTTTTTCTTCTTTCCTTCCTCCTTGGCTAAGCACACTAAGCGTCTGTGATTTACTCGCAGGTCTTTACATGCATACTCAAAACAACATAGAAAATCATTAATGTTATTACAATCCCAATGTCTCAAAAATATAGATTACAACGAATAAAATGAAGAGGACCTTATGGCCATACAACATGTTGTACATAATTAATTTTGTTACAAATGGACGTGTCATAGAGCTGCGGAAATTCTTAGAAAGAATCATGCCTCTACAAAATTGTGCAGCGCTGGATTAGTATATGTGAAACTGGCCTCAAGACCTGACGAATATTGCATTGAAAACAAAAATACAATGTCGGTCAATAAGGGTTACTCATGTATATTTTAAAATTGAACTAAATGAAGAAAACAAAAATATTTTAAAATCAAGGAAAAATGGAATTTTTACATTCAAATGCCTTAGGGCGAAATCAAGGGGTTTCCCAACTTGAGAAGGTGATGCTGATGGCTGCGTCGAAAAGGGTTTGGCTATGAGAACACTTTTTTGGACCTATTAGGGAAAGCTCTGGCCCTATAACACAAAGGGTTTTATTTGCTGAACTTTGCGGGGAAGCTTCAGTTGGGAGGAAGTTCATTCTCTAGGGCACTGGGACGGGTCAAGATTTGGAAGATGGGGGGGGGGGGGTCGATCTTTGATAGGCCTAGGGATCTCGTGGAGCAACGAGTAAGGAGTAGGGATTTCTACGATTGCAAGGAAATTGGTGGATCACAAGGAAAGGGAGATCAACTGAGGAAGGGTGTCTTTTTGTTGGGGTTTCACTAACGGAGTCGTTAGTACAAATAACTTTCCCTGACGGCTAACATATCAGTCAGTGAATCGTCGAAAAAATCCCAACTTTCACTGATGGCATAAGTTTATTGTCAGCGAAGGGTAACATGCCATGTCAAAATGGTTTCTTTTAGTTGGGGTTTCCCTCACGGTACCGTCAAGGAAACCAATTTTCGCTGATGGCTCATATCCGTCAATGAAAATCATTGATAAAATCTGTAACGACTGGTTTTCATGTATTTGGATTTATTATAATATAATATATGTTTTGGTGGATTTTCTCCTCATGTGTGGTTTTCGTCTCCGTAACTTTCATTTTCGATCGTTTCATCGTGTTTTCTCGTTTCTTCCATAGGATCGTCGATTTCGGAGTAAGTCATTCGTAACGGGCTTCATAACAGTCGTATCTTACTATTAGATCAAGCCTAGGAGTCTTAGGAATCGAGCCTGGGGCTCCGTGCTCCGTATCGGAACTTTTGGTGCTTATTAGCTGGTGTAAGAAGGGGCACCGACCGACTAGATGACGATCCAGTCGGTCGGCAATCCTTCTTGGACCGACTAGTTGGCTTTCTAAATTTCTCAGGAGTTACTGTTTATCGTTAGTCGGTCTAAGAACGTTGGTTGACCGACTAGGTTGCAAACTAGTCAGTCGGCAATGCTTCTTTAACCGACTAACACATCATCTAAATTTTAGTATCAGTACAATTCATTCTTAGTCGGTCTAAGTTCATCTTTCGACCGACTAGTTGTTAAACTAGTCGGTCAGTAGTTGTTCATAGACCGACTAAATCCAAATCCTATTTTCGTTCAGAAGTTACTGTTTACACTTAGTCGGTCTGCGTTGGTCGACCGACCGACTAGTTGCCAAACTAGTCGGTCAGTGGTTGCTCTTTAACCGACTAATCTGTGTTAAAACCCTAATTTCTGGGCAGCCACCAGCCCATCCTATTTAAACCCCTCCCAAACGTTTTCTTCTTCCTCCACTCGACCCAAAACCCTAGTTTCTCCCCAATTGAGCCCCCTTCTTCCCCAAAACCCTTATTCCTTCATTCCAAGCCCAAGATCCATCATCCAAACCATCCTTCAACACATTCTACCCCTCATCTTCCCCAAAATCTCATCAAATCCCCCAAAATCCCCCCAAAACCCTAGTTCTCCAAACTTCTCCATTCGTTTCCAGATCTGGTCCCTAGGTTCTCCGGAGTGTTTCTTTCGCCTCCTCATGGTAAGAAATCGATCTCTTGATGTTTTCATAACCTATTTGTATTTTTATGAAACCCTAATGAAATGGATGTTGTTTTGATGATTGTTTCCCCTTAACAGCGATTTCCCCGTAGTTTAACATCCGCGAGACGAACCTTCGTAATCGTCATCCCCGGTGCTAGGCAAGTGAAACTTGCCACTTAGGTTTAGTCCATGTTTTAGGCCATTTTGCTTGTTGTAGGCGTAAAAGAGGCTAGGCGACGAAATGATACTCGCCTAGGCGCAAAATTTAGGAACTAGCTTGACAACGAAGCTAGATTTGACATTTATCATGTTGCACAATTACCATGTCATGTTTAAATTCCATTAACGGTACGCAAATTAATTGTCATGTCATTGCATTCTTTAAGTGATCCCGTGATTGCGTAGCATCGCTACAATACTTGTGTTTCCTGGCTCGTGACCAGAAGCGGGCATAATGAGTTGCTAACCCCAACGCTCGATATTGAATTGTGAACTAGGAAAACAAGCTCCCGTGCGGGGCAACCCTGGCTCACTTGCTGGGCTCATGTACAGGGACCCTGGCTTGTTTACGTGTGGGATGGGGTAAGAGTTAAGCGGTCATTCAACTGGGGGTCTGCCTGATCAACAACTGCAGTTGTAAGGCGTAAACTATGGGGTGGGGTAGTGTTTAGTGCCGATCAGCGTGAATGTTATACCATTCAGCTGAAGGGCGTAAACATCTACAAACAACAGTGAAACGTGAATAGTGAATTGATTGAGATTGTTAGTAGCTTGGCTACTCTTGTCTTGTCCCGATACTTGTTCTCTTGTACTTACCGTTCACCATGTCTTAATTGTGCACTCATGTTATAACTGCCATGTCATGCATACTAAAACTGCTAGGTTGCTAGTTGCCTTACTTTCAGTTTCCTTGCCCAAGTCCTTTAGACTTGCTGACATGTGCCCCTTTACTCTTTTGGGTGACACATGTTAGATCCTGAGCCTGAGTACCTTGTTGAGGACGAGGTGTTTGCTGACGCCGAGCCCGAGCTTGTGTTTGACGGGGAGTACGTGGACACTGGGGACCAGTCCTAGTGTCTCCGTTGTGTTTTCCCTTTTGTTTAGACTGCTATTTTGTTGTCGGTGCGTAGCACCTAATACTTGTTGCGGTGTTGTTTTTGTTGGCCTTGTTCTGGGCCTTTAGACTCTTTCTTTTAGCCTGGTGGCTTTTCTGGATGTTGAACTTATTTTCGTGTTGGGCAATTTGTGAGATATGAGATTTTATTTCAGTCTCTCCTTGTGTTATTATTGTTGTTCCGTTGTGGTTACAGGGACCTGCTTATGTTTTATTAACGCTTATCAGGTTTGGGGCTTCACAGCTCCACTCTCGTGCGGACCTTTTCACGTCTCGTCTCCATTTTAGGGAAGCGGGGCGTGACAGGTTTTGTTGGTGGCCCATGCAGGGTTTTCTAGGACCCTTAGGGCACAAAAACTCTAGTCCCGTCCTAAGTCGGACGGAACATAGACAGAAATGCAACGGAAAAATTTTATGTTAATCTAATTAACATGCAACCCTAAGGAACCAGACCCTATTAGCCAGGATCTCTGCCAACTTGGGGTGGATCTTACCACCCCAAGAGGGATCTAACTACTGCGAATAATTAAATGAAAACTTAAACACATACCCGGAATCTCAGCCCTGGGGTAGGCGAGATGTTTCGCGCCGTCTTCCGAGCTGCTCTCGTCCCACGCCGAGCCGCTCCTTGAACCGCTCCCCGAACTGCTCCTCGAACCGCTCCGCATCCCGAGGCGATCAATCCCATGTCACCGAGCCAACCACGCGCCGAAGAAAGTTTCACGCGAGTGAAACCTCCGCCTAGATTTCGGACCTGAATCCGAACTCCTTTGCGGCTTTGCCAGAGCCCTCAGGAGCAAGGCAGAAATTTATAGGGAGATGAGAAATATTAATTTAGCTTAGATCCGAGCGTGCTCCAACATTTACGAGAGCCGCTCAGATCTAGAGCTTGGGACGAGTTTCGAGGAAGGGGGCAGACCCCTATTTATATAGGCGGCTGACCCCTCCCCTCGACTCAACTTCCGATGTGGGACTAAAAATTAGAGTTAATAAAATCAAGTTAGTTTGCACTTCACAAAGTGCAAACTTCCGTGAATTTTAACTCACTCACCGTTGAGCTTCAAGATTGATACAACCTATCAATACGACGAGCGTTCAACGGTGAACGCATAGGAAAAAATCGTTCGTCAATCGGAGTCCGTTTGACCACTCAAACATATGTCCAAAGTTGAGCCCAAAGTTGTATTATCATCCAAAACCAGCCGTCACAGAAAAAACACACCTAGGGTTCGTAACCCTAGGTGTGGGGCCCCACACAGGGGCCCCACGCAGCTGCTGCGCGCGCAGCCCAAGGGGCGCGTGCTTGGCACGCGCCCGCATGCGCGTGCCAAGCACGCGCCTCTGCAGGGCGCCTGGCGCCCTGCGGCGCGTGCAAGGCACGCACCAGCAGGCGCGTGCCAAGCACGCGCCAGGGCGCCCTGCGGGCGCTGTTAATTGCGCGCGCGCAAAAAAAGATCCGGCCAAAGGCCGGGTCCCACCTTTTTTAAAAAAACTTTTTTTTGTTTGTTTCTTAAACAAAACAATTATAGGCTGGTGTGTGGGCTTCTATTTAAAACACTTTCAAATAGTCTTATTGGGCTTGTTTGGACTCTGATTTCGACGCGATTCGAACCTGCGAATAGAGCGGGATGAACCCGTCTTATCGGTAACCTTTTCCTTGCGTTAATGTTATTAAATATTGTCTTAAACTATTTAAAACACATTTAATCTCCTTTGCATCAAATACAAAATAGTCCCTATCTAAGCTTAAATTATCATTTGCATCAAATACAAATGATCCGAGGGCATATTCCTCTGCATCCCATGCAGGTCCTCTGTAACTGCGATTATCGGAATAGCGATAATAATATTAGAATGTCCAATAAACTAAGTTCGACGTCCGAGTCATAAGCTATGAGTCTAATCTGATTCGTTTTCTGTGTCACTAGATGGCAGGAAGGCGATTCACCCGTGGTGGGGGTAGTGGTGCGCTCCCTCATGATGAGGAGCCTGAGCGGGAACCCACCAACGGTGAGATGATGAGGATGATGCTCCAGATGATGCAAGTGCAGCAGGGCGTGCTCCTGCAAGTCCAGAATGCTCCACTTGCTCGAGCTGCCCGGGCTCTTCCGGATGCCCCTCGCTCTGAGCCGGGAGCGAAGCAATTTCGGGAGCTGGGTCCCGCATATTTTGATGGGTCTGAGGGTCCTCTGGCTGCCGATGAGTGGATTCGGAACATTGAGGATAATTTGAAGATGGCCAAGATCACCCCGGCTGGATGAGTTGATTTGGCGAAGAGGCAACTCAAGGATAATGCTCGGAATTGGTGGGATGCGGAAGAGAAGATGTTGGTGGAACCGATAGCTTGGGCTACCTTTAAGTCCAGGTTTGATGAGGAATTCTTTCCGAAGGCTGCGAAGAAGGAGATGCTGCAGCGCTTCATTGATCTGAAGCAATGGAGCTTGACGGTGGACCTGTACCACCAAGAGTTCACGAGGCTGAGTCGGTTTGCACCGAAGATGGTGCAGGATGCTGATGAGAGGGCTCAGAGGTTCCTGCAGGGACTTACTTTGGAGCTCCAGAGTTTTGTGTCTTCCTCCGATCTGGACTCTTATCAGAAGGTTCTGGTCGCTGCGAGGAGGCAGGAGCTGAACCTGAGTCAGAGGAGGGGATCTATTGTTGGTGCCGGAAAGAGGCCTATGGAGCAGGCCAGGGCGGTGGTTAGGCCTGGTTTCAAGCCTAATCAGCCAGCTCAGTTTAAGAGGCCAGGAGGGCCTATTCTGAAGACTTGCCATTTCTGCGGCAAGCCTGGCCACATCAAGGAGCAGTGTCGGAAGTTTTTGGGCCAGTGTCTGGTTTGTGGTGATGCTTCCCATGTCGCGAGGGATTGTCGGCATGCGGGTCAGCTGCGGAGGGCGCATGTTGCAGCACAGCCGTTGCAGCAGCGAGCGTCTGTTCCTGCTGGTCGTGGAGCAGCTCTTGTTCTGCAGAGGCAGGCTTTTCAGCAGGCAGTACCGCCGAGGAGGCAGGCTTTTCTGATGACAGCTGTGGAGAGCGAGGCTGTGGATGAGGTTATCACAGGTAATCCTCAATCTAGCTATTACTTTCCTAGCTGGTTTGAATGTTAGATTGTGTTGTTTGCTTGAACATGATTTGTTTGCTAGACTAGGGTTTGATTGTTAATTGCTTGTTAGGTGTGGTTTTGGTTTGCACATTTCCTGCACGAGTCCTCTTTGACTCTGGTGCATCGATGTGCATTATTTCTCGGAGCTTCGTGGAGAGGCATTCCTTGTCGACGTCCCCTCTTCCCAAGAGTTGGAATATCGTTACAGGGAATGGCGTGGTCTCGGTGCATCGTGGTTGCAATTCTTGCTCGTTGGTGGTCTGTGGACATGAGCTTTACGCTGATTTCATTGTCCACGACATCATCAACTATGATGCAGTTCTTGGGATGGACTGGCTTGCGAGCTTCTATGCTACGATCGACTGTAGGAGGAAGAAGGTGGTGTTCGAGATTCCCGGACATCCAGTATTTGAGTTCAGTCGTGGTAGCAGTTCGCTTGGTCCTGTCAGATTTCGGGCCAGGCCGGTGGAGGTTATGGCTATGCAGATGGAGTTGGAGTGGCCAGCTGTAGTGCGTGATTTTGGCGACGTCTTCCCCGAGGAGATGTCTGGTTTGCCACCTGATCGAGCTTTAGAATTTTCTATCAATCTTATTCCAGGTGCGCAGCCGATTTCGAAGGCGCCGTATCGTATGGCACCTGCAGAATTGGAAGAGTTGCGGAAGCAGTTGGATGAGCTCATGCAGAAGGGTTATATCAATCCCAGTGTGTCTCCGTAGGGAGCACCGGTGCTGCTGGTGAAGAAGAAGGATGGTTCACGTCGCATGTGCGTGGACTATTGGGAGTTGAATGCGGTGACCATTAAGAATAAATACCCGTTGCCTCGCATCGATGATATTTTTGATCAGCTTGGAGGTTCGAGGGTGTTTTCTAAATTGGATTTGAGGAGTGGTTACCATCAGTTGAAGGTGAAGAAGGGAGATGTTCCGAAGACAACGTTCAGGACGAAGTATTGACACTATGAGTTTGTGGTTATGCCTTTCGGCGTAACTAACACGCCCGCAGTTTTCATGAATCTGATGAACCTGATTTTTTACGACTTTTTGGATAAGTTTGTTGTTATCTTTATTGACGACATTCTGATCTATTCGAAGTCGGAGGAAGAGCATGCCTCGCACTTGAGGACGGTATTGGAGATCTTGAGGAAGCATCGTTTGTATGCTAAGTTTTCGAAGTGCGAGTTTTGGCTGGATAGAGTTGCTTTTCTCGGGCATGTGGTGACTGGAGATGGTATTTCAGTGGATCCCGAGAAGATTAGGGCCATCAGGGAGTTGCCTGTTCTGTCGTCTGCGTCTGAGATTCGGAGTTTCCTTGGACTTGCTGGTTACTATCGGTGATTCATTAAGGACTTTTCTCGTATTGCTGAGCCGATGACCAGGTTGACGCGGAAGGATGTACCTTTTGTTTGGTCGGGTGATTGTGAGAGTGCTTTTGGTATTCTGAAGGAGCGGTTGACGACTGCCCCTATTCTTGTTGTGCCTGATCGCAGCGGTGGATTTGAGATCTTTTGCGATGCTTCTGGCAAGGGTCTCGGTTGTGTGTTGCATCAGCACGGACATGTTGTGGCGTATGCGTCTCGTCAGCTTAAGGTTCATGAGAAGAATTACCCGACGCATGATTTGGAGTTGGCTGCCGTTGTGTTTGCTCTTAAGATTTGGAGGCACTTCCTGCTGAGTGAGAAAGTGAAGATTTTCACCGATCACAAAAGCTTGAAGTATATTTTTACTCAGAAGGAGCTCAACATGCGACAGCGTCGATGGTTGGAGCTTATGGCAGATTATGAGATTGATTTGCAGTATCACCCGGGCAAGGTGAATGTGGTTCCTGATGCGCTGAGTAGGCTTCCAGCGGTGATGATTTTGACCTCGCAGTGGAGATTACAGCAGGATTTTTGCGAGTCTGGCATGGAGATTGTTCTCCCTGTGGAGGCTTCATCGTTGATGTACATGCAGGTACAGTCGACGATCGTGGATCGGATTAAGGCTGGCCAGGCTGAGGATCTGAAGCTGGTGAAAATTCGGGAGCTGGTGGAAGCCGGTCTGCGGACTGACTTTTTGATTCATGAGGATGGCTCGCTGAGGTTTGGAGCCAGGTTGTGTGTGCCGGCTGGGGACATTAGAGAGGAGCTGATGGTGGAGGCACACAGTTCGCCGTATTCTGTGCATCCTGGTGGCACCAAGATGTACCAGGATCTTCGTCTGAATTATTGGTGGCATGGTATGAAGAGGAGTGTGGCTCGGAGTGTAGCCAAGTGCTTGGTTTGCCAGCAAGTGAAGGCGGAGCATCAGCGTACGGCCGGGTTGCTACAACCGCTTCCGATTCCGGAGTGGAAATAGCAACACATCACTATGGATTTCGTGACTGGACTACCTCGGAGTCCGAAGCTGAATGACGCTATTTGGGTGATCGTAGATCGATTGACCAAATCCGCACACTTTATTCCGTTCCGAGTGGGACAGTCCACTGAGGCGCTAGCAAGGAGATATATGGAGGTAAAATTCTTTTATTCTCCGTTTTATTTCCTTTTCCTAGTTGGGTAGTGATGTAACGTGAATCGTGCAGGAAGTCGTGCGACTTCACGGAGTCCCCGTGAGTATCGTGTCAGACAGAGACACGAGGTTCACATCTCAGTTCTGGCAGAGTTTGCAGAAGAGTTTGGGTACGCGTCTGAGTTTCAGCACGGCGTACCATCCGCAGACGGATGGTCAGTCCGAGAGGACGATTCAGATTTTGGAGGACATGCTGAGGGCGTGCATGTTGGATTTCAAGGGTTCGTGGGAGGACCATCTGCATTTGGTGGAGTTCTCC
Source organism: Scilla litardierei (assembly GCA_030789695.1). NCBI lineage: Eukaryota > Viridiplantae > Streptophyta > Magnoliopsida > Asparagales > Asparagaceae > Scilla > Scilla litardierei. The sequence continues at coordinate 19,087,761 of CM061131.1, forward strand.
TACAACAACAGCTTCCAGGCGAGTATTGGCATGGCACCTTTCGCCGCTCTTTATGGGAGAAAATGTCGATCGCCATTAAGTTGGGATGACGTTGGTGATCGAGAGCTGTTGGGACCTGAGATGATCGTGGAGGCCGTGGATATTGTCAGGAACATTCAGGAGAGGTTGAGAATTGCTCAGGACCGTTTTAAGCATTGGGCGGATGCTAAACGTCGTCCTTTAGAGTTTCAGCCGGGCGACCATGTGTTCTTGAAGATTTCCCCGAATCGCGGTGTGATTCGTTTTGGGAAGCGAGGGAAGTTGAGCCCGCGATACATTGGACCGTTTGACATTCTGGAGAAAGTTGGGGAGGTTTATCGCTTGGCCTTGCCGCCATCTTTGGAAGGAGTTCACAATGTTTTCCATGTGTCGCAGCTTCGTCGATACATTAGCGATCCATCTCATGCTGTGGATTTTTCGGAGATTACCGTTCGCCCAGATTTGACGTATGACCAGCATCCAGTGCAGATTCTGGACAGGCGTCAGAAGTCACTTCGGAACAAGATTGTCAATCTTGTGAGAGTGATGTGGCGACACGGCTCACCTGGAGAGTCTACTTGGGAGAATGAGGATGAGGTGCGAGAGTGCTTCCCACTTTTGTTTCCGGACACGTGAGTGTTTGGAAATTCCGATGACGGAATTTTTCTTAAGTTGGGGAGGATGTAACGACTGGTTTTCATGTATTTGGATTTATTATAATATAATATATGTTTTGGTGGATTTTCTCCTCATGTGTGGTTTTCGTCTCCGTAACTTTCATTTTCGATCGTTTCGTCGTGTTTTCTCGTTTCTTCCTTAGGATCGTCGATTTCGGAGTAAGTCATTCGTGACGGGCTTCATAACAGTCGTATCTTACTATTAGATCAAGCCTAGGAGTCTTAGGAATCGATCCCGGGGCTCCGCGCTCCGTATCGGAACTTTTGGTGCTTATTAGCCGGTGTAAGAAGGGGCACCGACCGACTAGATGACGATCCAGTCGGTCGGCAATCCTTCTTGGACCGACTAGTTGGCTTTCTAAATTTCTCAGGAGTTACTGTTTATCGTTAGTCGGTCTAAGAACGTTGGTTGATCGACTAGGTTGCAAACTAGTCGGTCGGCAATGCTTCTTTAACCGACTAACACATCATCTAAATTTTAGTATCAGTACAATTCATTCTTAGTCGGTCTAAGTTCATCTTTCGACCGACTAGTTGTTAAACTAGTCAGTCAGTAGTTGTTCATAGACCGACTAAATCCAAATCCTATTTTCGTTCAGAAGTTACTGTTTACACTTAGTCGGTCTGCGTTGGTCGACCGACCGACTAGTTGCCAAACTAGTCGGTCAGTGGTTGCTCTTTGACCGACTAATCTGTGTTAAAACCCTAATTTATGGGCAGCCGCCAGCCCATCCTATTTAAACCCCTCCCAAACGTTTTCTTCTTCCTCCACTCGACCCAAAACCCTAATTTCTCCCCCATTGAGCCCCCTTCTTCCCCAAAACCCTTATTCCTTCATTCCAAGCCCAAGATCCATCATCCAAACCATCCTTCAACACATTCTACCCCTCATCTTCCCCAAAATCTCATCAAATCCCCCAAAATCCCCCAAAAACCCTAGTTCTCCAAACTTCTCCATTCGTTTCCAGATCTGGTCCCTAGGTTCTCCGGAGTGTTTCTTTCGCCTCCTCACGGTAAGAAATCGATCTCTTGATGTTTTCATAACCTATTTGTATTTTTATGAAACCCTAATGAAATGGATGTTGTTTTGATGATTGTTTCCCCTTAACAGTGATTTCCCCGTAGTTTAGCATCCGCGAGACGAACCTTCGTGATCGTCATCCCCGGTGCTAGGCAAGTGAAACTTGCCACTTAGGGTTTAGGCCATGTTTTAGGCCATTTTGCTTGTTGTAGGCGTAAAAGAGGCTAGGCGACGAAATGATACTCGCCTAGGCGCAAAATTTAGGAACTAGCTTGACAACGAAGCTAGATTTGACATTTATCATGTTACACAATTACCATGTCATGTTTAAATTCCATTAACGGTACGCAAATTAATTGTCATGTCATTGCATTCTTTAAGTGATCCCGTGATTGCGTAGCATCGCTACAATACTTGTGTTTCCTGGCTCGTGACCAGAAGCGGGCATAATGAGTTGCTAACCCCAACGCTCGATATTGAATTGTGAACTAGGAAAACAAGCTCCCGTGCGGGGCAACCCTGGCTCACTTGCTGGGCTCATGTACAGGGACCCTGGCTTGTTTACGTGTGGGATGGGGTAAGAGTTAAGCGGTCATTCAACTGGGGGTCTGCCTGATCAGTAACTGCAGTTGTAAGGCGTAAACTCTGGGGTGGGGTAGTGTTTAGTGCCGATCAGCGTGAATGTTATACCATTCAGCTGAAGGGCGTAAACATCTACAAACAACAGTGAAACGTGAATAGTGAATTGATTGAGATTGTTAGTAGCTTGGCTACTCTTGTCTTGTCCCGATACTTGTTCTCTTGTACTTACCGTTCACCATGTCTTAATTGTGCACTCATGTTATAACTGCCATGTCATGCATACTAAAACTGCTAGGTTGCTAGTTGCCTTACTTTCAGTTTCCTTGCCCAAGTCCTTTAGACTTGCTGACATGTGCCCCTTTACTCTTTTGGGTGACACATGTTAGATCCTGAGCATGAGTACCTTGTTGAGGACGAGGTGTTTGCTGACGCCGAGCCCGAGCTTGTGTTTGACGGGGAGTACGTGGACACTGGGGACCAGTCCTAGTGTCTCCGTTGTGTTTTCCCTTTTGTTTAGACTGCTATTTTGTTGTCGGTGCGTAGTACCTAATACTTGTTGTGGTGTTGTTTTTGTTGGCCTTGTTCTGGGCCTTTAGACTCTTTCTTTTAGCCTGGTGGCTTTTTTGGATGTTGAACTTATTTTCGTGTTGGGCAATTTGTGAGATATGAGATTTTATTTCAGTCTCTCCTTGTGTTATTATTGTTGTTCCGTTGTGGTTACAGGGACCTGCTTATGTTTTATTGACGCTTATCGGGTTTGGGGCTTCACAGCTCCACTCTCGTGCGGACCTTTTCACGTCTCGCCTCCATTTTAGGGAAGCGGGGCGTGACAAAATCTCAACTTTCGCTGACAGCACAAATTTCCCGTCAGCGAACTATAACGAACCATGTCAAAAAATAAGGAACCAGCCAATGAACCATTACTGACATAAATCGACTACAGTCAGTGACGTCATCGAAAAAATTGGCTAACTTTTGCTGACAGAAATGTTCGTCAGCAAAAATGAATTTCATCGACGATGCGGTTAATAAATAACAGACTTTCACTGATGACAACTTGGCCATCAGCAAAAGCATTGCGTGTGTAAAGGTGCCAAGCTATCACGGACGAGAAGACTCTACTGTCAGCAAAATCGGGTTTTTGACCGCTTCCGTCGGTAAAAGTCCTGTTTTCCCCGACGGTGTGGTCAGTGAATAACGGACTTGTTCTGATGGTAACATGGCCGTCAGTGAAAGCGTTGGGCACGTAAAGACGCCAAGCTTTCCCTGACGGGAAGTTTGTGCCATCTGCAAAATCGGGTTTAACGACGGCTACATTTCCTGATATGGTCACCTCTAATTTCCTGACGGCTACATTTCGTCGTCAGTAAATGTCTTGGTTTAATGACGGCATTTGTAGCCGTCATTAAATATCCAACCGATTTTCTTGTAGTGATGGAGATTTGATTGTGAGAGTTTGAGGGAACATGGATTCTTAATTTGTGATATGAACAGAAAAATTAATGTAGCCTTTGTCTTTTAGGCAATGGAGGAGGTCCACTCATCGATTAATCCATTGGATGAGCCCAGTCAAACTCAAGTAAATTGATAAAATTGAATTGTTGGTTGACTCATTGGTCAATTTCTGGTTCAAGTCCTGAGCTACCTGTCATGTCCTATTTTGCACTGTACATGTATTCTACTGAACACACGTGGTATTTCTACCTACGATGCATACGTGGGCATGAAATAAGCATAGATATCGATGTATGTGACGTAGTACAAGGGGGGATTGGGCCGTAATATGTGGCTAAGGATAGAGAATGCGAAATGTGAATGCGGGAGAAGTGCGAATGACGACGTAGGTGTAAAACAACAGGAATGTGTTAGATGTGTGTGTGTGAAGCATGTATGCATGCATGGATGTGTGTGGATGTGTGTAAGTAGAGCCATGCTAGTGTGAAAGGGGTTAGAGGACTATGGCAAATCCTGTAAATTTTTAGAAAGGCTAGGGGCAAACCGGTCATTTAGGCTAAAACTACTGTGCCTACATACTTAAGTGGTCGGTGCATAAAGTAATGTCAAACTTGTAAATACATGGAAGTTGAGGGGCATTTTTATAAGGGTATTTTAGTCATTTTAGCCAAACCATGGCTTATGGAACAAGTAAGAGATGTGTAGAAATTTCTTTAAGAAAATCTCTTCTTTTCTTTTCTTGAACTTTCTCTTCTTTTCTTCCACTCTCCTCTCCCTCTCCTACCTAATTAGGCCGGCCACCCTCTCTCCCCCTTTCCCCTTCTTCTCCAAATGAAAACCCTAATTCTCCCTTCCAAAAATCAAGAATCTCAAATGGGTTCAAGTGGAAAGAAGGTGGAGAAGAAAGAAGAGAAGGAAAAGAGAAGAAAATCAAGATTTGAGGTAGGAATCCTCTTGGATTTGAAACACCATTAAATTGGTTCTTGCTATCATGTTTTCATAGCATGTTTTTATCCAATATGTGATAAGGATAGTTAAATTTTACATGACATGGTTCAATTTCACAATTTTCCTTTGAAATCCTTAGCAAAATCTTCTCCTTTGAAATTCTGAAATTCTTATGGCTATTGATGCTTCAGTTCTGGTTGCTGTAGCTTGAATTGGGTTTCAAAAAAATATGTGCTTATAGATCTTGAAGTTCTACCCCAAAATCATATAAAATTTGATATATGTTCAATTCATAAATTAGGAGAAATAATTCCATCTTTACAACATGTCTGTTTGATCTTCAGTCTTGACACACTTCAGAAAAACTGATCTAAATATTTGCACAGATATTGGAATTTTGTTATGAATAGGTGATCACTCCATATTTTACACCTTTTTTCCGTGTATTTGCATGCCATTTAGATCGCCCAAATCATGTTTTTCACGATATATCGACGATATTGCGATGCTTTTCACGATTTGTTGTTTTTGTCGCATTTCAGGTGATTTGGCGCGATTTGGAGTGATCTCGAGACGCGCTTACTTTAGAAGGCCACCGACGACCTCCCCGAGGGATATTTCGCTGTTGGAGAGGAGCGGAAGAAGAATGGACGTCACAGGAGCGACGAGGAGGCCAAAACGATCAGATTGGGCATCTTTTGTGTCCCACTCGGCCGAGTGGAGGAGCCACTCGGCCGACCAGCGAGACACTGCTCGGCCGACCCGTTCAGACACGATTTCCATGTGTACTCGGCCGAGCGACGGAGACCACATCGGCCGAGTGACGATACCACGTCCGCCCGAGTGGCGCCCAGACGAAGCCCCTCCAAAATATCGAAGTTTCTGTTTTTTCGGCTGCCTGAGCTTCAGAAGACCCACTCGGCCGAGTGGATTATTACGTCCGCCCGAGTGCCTTGAAGCCGTCGGCCGAGTGACGACAACTCACTCGGCCGAGCCGCCTCCGAACTGAAGACCCTTGAAGCCCCCGACTTACTGGAAAATGACAGGGTTTTCACTCGGCCGAGCGACTTTTGTCACTCGGCCGAGTGCGATGCGCTGCCTGTAGCGAAATTTGCGGAAAACAGGCTGTGCAGGGGCGTTTTGGTCAGGATTTTTGGACGATTTTTGGGGCTATTTAAGCCCTGTTTTTACCCTAGTTTTGAGAGCCATCTCTTAGATTTTTTGCAGCTTTTTGAGACTACTTTTTAGCTTTATTATTTGTGATTGGAGAAGAGGAAAAACTTGGATTTTTGTTGGATTAATTGAAGAACTACATTGGTTTGCATCTCTCTTCCCCAAAAACTCTATTTTTATTGTTTATATCATTGTTGTGATGAATTCCATTGCCTATTTCATTGATTATTTTTGTGCTATTGCCATGATTTGTGAGTAGTCTCCACGTCTTGGGGCGTGGGGATGAACCCTACAAGCCCAATTTCGTATTTGTGATAAATTGGTAGAAATTATGCTAGAATCAATAATTAGAGATTAGATTGGGATCGAATTACTACGGATAGCTAGGTATTCATATCAATTGGGATTTGCAAGAGATTGGATCCCAATTTGATAGGAAGCCCTAGAAATCCGAATTGGGTTGGAGTCGGACTTTCGAAGTATCGGTTTGCAAGAGATTGGACCAATACTAGGATCTCCGGTTGCAATTCCGTGCCGATACCCGTTTGCAAGAGATTGGACGGGTAGGAACTATCCTAATTTAGATTGTGGACCGAGTTTGCAAGAGATTGGGCTCGGTGCGCAATTGGACGATGATGTTGATCCTAATGCTAGTTTTCCTAGGCCAGGGTTTGCAAGAGATTGGACCCGGCCCTAGGATAGCTATAGACCGGCAACAGCGCGAGAGCGTGAGCTTGGTTCCACATTTAGTTGCAACTAGTTCATCCAAATTCTCATTCTAGCAATTTTGATACCGACGAACCACATTTATGAAATACGGTGAGTAGCGGGGATTCCCCATTCCCTAGACGTTCTTTATTTGATTTGATATTTCGCACATTTGTCTGACGATTGTGACAGGATCGCCCAAGGCAATTCTCTCTATTCTTAAATAGCCAGGTTGATTAGGAGCAATAACGGTCATTCGTCCTCCCTGTGTTCGATACCCGCTCGCCGCTATACCGTGCGCTTGCGGTAAAACTACAACCGTCGCCTCGGGTGTGTATCCGGGGCGCGATCAAGTTTTTGGCGCCGTTGCCGGGGAGGCGATTGCGTTTGATTCTTTTTCACCCTAGCTACTTCTTTCTTTTATTTTTATTTTTTTTATTTATTGTTACCATTATTATTTCCTTTACTATTCTTACCTAACCCTTCCACGGTATTAATCATTTCTTTGAAACTCTGTTTCCCCTGTGCATGAACACGAGATCTACGGCGGACCCAGAAGACTTATTATTTGATCCCGAGATCGAACGTACCGCGCAGAGACTTAGAGCGGAAAAGAGACAAGATCCGGAAGGGAGGTATATGACCAACCCGGAAACTCCTGAAGAATTGGCGGCAAGGATGGCAAGGATAATCTCTATTCGAGATAGGCTTCGGCCTAAGACTTCTTCTACCACCTCGTCCATTGCCATGCCGGGGTTGGCGGCTGACAAGAACTTCGAGCTAAAGACTGGATTGGTGGTTTTGATGCAACAAGACCCATTTCATGGGAACGCACATGAGAACCCCCACTACCACATCCAACTATTCTTGTCGAAGTGCGCCACATTCCAGATGCCGGGGGTCTCCAACGATGCTATCAGACTGCGTCTCTTCCCCTTTACGCTAAAAGACAAGGCACTCTATTGGTTGAGGACGCAAGCTGAGGGTGTCTTCACCACTTGGGACGAGCTGGCGAGTGCATTTATTAACAAATTTTATCCGCCATCCAAGACGGTGAAGATCCGGAGCGCTCTCATGTCCTTCAAGCAAGGACCACAGGAGACGCTCTATGAAGCATGGGAGCGTTTTAAGGATTTGCAGCATCAATGCCCGCACCACAGTATAGAGGATTGGGAGCTAGTTCATAGCTTCTACAACGGTCTCCAACCGGGGACCAAACAAATTATTGATGCCACGGCGAATGGTGCAATCTTGTCAAAGACTCCCGAGGAAGCTACGGCCCTAATTGAGGAGATGGCCTCAAATAACCAACAATGGGGCGATGAGCGAGGACACTCCACATCCTCCTTAAAGCCAACTAGCATCTACGAGGCGAAGGCCGTAGCGGAGCTCACGAGCAAATTCGATTCTCTCCACAAGGTGGTGGAGAGATTGGAGAAATTTATCACGGAGCCCCAAGGAAGCCCATCCACCTCCGCACCGACCAACCAAATGTGTGATTGGCAAGACCAATCTCAAGTCATGTACTCAGGAGGAGAGCAAGGAGAAGGATCCTTGGAGCAAGTACAATATGTTGCGGGGAACCAAGGGTATTGGTCCAATCCGGCCGCAAGAAATCATCCGGGATTCTCCTACGCCAACAATGAAGGAGCCTTGAACCCGCCACAACCACCGCCTCAACAAGCTCGACCACCACCACCCCAACAACAAAACTATCCACCGAGGGGGCCTACTCAACAAAACTTTCAACCGAAGCAACAAATTCCACCATATAGGCCTCCCGGATACAACCAAGGGTGGAGGAATCAAAATCAAAACCCTCCGCAAGCTCCACAACGATCCGACTTCGAAACTAGAGTGGAGGCGTTCATGGTCGAGCAAAATAAGGTGAATGCTACTTTGAAGGCGGGGCAAGAATCTCTTAATACCGTAGTGGCTCAAATATCGGAGCAATTGGCGTTGCTCAATCGGAACACTCAAAGATTGCCGGCGCAACCGGAGCAAAACCCACGGGGCAACACGGGCCACATCAATGCCGTAGTTGTCGTTACTACTAGAGGCGGGAAGGACACCACCCCCGCTATGATTCCTACCGAGGAGGCCGTGGAGGAAAGCTTGGAGCCGGTTGAGCCGGTAGTTGAGATTGAAAAGGAGAAGGAGCCACAAGACAAGGAGAAATCTAGGGCGGAGCGATTAATTGAGGAGAGGCGCTTCATGCCACCGGTCCCATTCCCCCAAAGACTAGCGAAAGCGAAAATGGAGAAAAGGCTAGCGAAATTCCTCGAGTATCTAAGAGGAGTTAGCCTCAATATTCCCTTCCTCGACGCCATCGTGGAAATCCCCACGTATGCTAAATTCTTGAAGGACTTGATTTCGGGGAGGAAGAGGAAGGAGAAGATCATGCTAGCCGAGGAGGGCTCTTGGTTCACCAAGAGAGAGAAGGAGCCGGCAAAATTTAAAGATCCGGGGAGTTTTCGGATTCCTTGCGCTTTGGGCGGCGTGCCTCTTCAAAAGGCGTTGGTCGATCTTGGGGCTAGTGTGAGTCTCATGCCCCTCTCCATGTTCTTAAAGCTCAACACCGGGACAAAGTTGAAACCCACCGACATGCGCATTCAATTAGCCGATGGCCGGATAACAAGGCCGGTGGGGATTGCCGAAGACATCCCACTTCAAGTCCCGGGTGGAATATGCTTGCCATGTGACTTCGTCATCATGGACGTTAAGGAGGAGGGAGACACCTCATTGATACTTGGACGCCCATTCCTCGCCACCGCCGGAGTCATCGTCGACGTGCGCAAAGGTACCTTAACCTTAAACGTCGGAAACATCGAGGTGGAGCTCCACATTCCTAAGGCAATGAAGCACATGCCTTACCACGAGGAGCTTGATTACATGGACCTTCTCGATGAGGTGATAGAGGAGGCGATTCCTCACTCAATTGGAGCCCTTTTTGATGAAGAATTTGAAGAAGGCCCGGATATAGGCCGAGATGAAGAGAATAAAGATGATTCCCCGACTTCTCCACTGATGAAGATGAAGGCGACGCTGATGTCGCAAGGATTCGAGAGCTCTGCAAGCTCTCGAAATTAAAGTCTCCAAAGAAAGCTCCGCCGGTACGGAAATCGGCATCGCCGGTTAAGCCGTTGACCGGGGCAAATGCTAGCTTGGGGGAGCCTCCCCCCAACACTATTCGAGGCAAGAGATCTCCGAGGGAGAACGCTACGCCGCCACGTCCAAATCCAAGCGCGCTCCCCGGAAAGTTTGACGGGTGCATCTCATATGCACCAAACATCCCGCACTGATTGAAAATTATAGGGGGTCGAGCTCATGACCTAAAACGAGCGCTTGTCGGGAGGCAACCCGACGGTTTTTGCTTTATTTTTACTTTTTTTTATTTTCGTTTTAGAGATTTTTAGTGTTTTGAGTCATTCGACCAAAAATTTTGTGATAACGGGTCCTATTTTTCTTGACAGGAGAGGAGATAGGTAGATCCATCATGAGGAGGATGAACGAGACGACGAGGAGCGCCCCAAGAAGGCGTTCGACGCTTAGGAGGAGCATGAAATCGACTGGAGGAAGAAAGACGGAGTTTAGAGCCCAAACGAAGACAAACAGCAGAATACAAGGCTCACTCGGCCGAGTATACTAGTCACTCGGCCGAGTCCAGAAGTTCGTCCGGCCGAGCTGCTCACGAACGAGGGAAGTCTGTTGTTGATCGCTCCAAAATGCAACCCAAGAGCACGACCAAAAACTTGATCGGCCCCGGATACACACCCGGAGAACGATTGTAGTTTTACCGCAAGCGCACGGCAAAGTGGCGAGCGGGTATCGAACACGAGGAGGTGGTGTTGAGCTCCAATCTATCCTAGGTTGGTTTGACTACGAATGTTTTATTGGTGGAGATGGCTATGGTATGATGTAATGGCAATGGTGGTGGATGTCGGTGTCGATGATAAAGAAATCGGTCAAATATCGTTCAAATACAATAAAATAAAAGAAGGAATTTGCCTTGCGGCGATCCTGTCACAATCGTCGGGCAAAGTACGAAGATATAAAATCAAATAAAGACGTCTAGGGCTAGGGAATTCCCACTACGGATCGTCATACATCATCGTAAATAGTGAATCTCAATATTACTAGACTTGTGTTGAGGTGAACTAGTCGTAACTGAATAGAGAACCAAGCTCACGCTCTCGCGCTATTGCCGGTTTATAACAAACCTAGATTAGGGCCCAATCTCTTGCAAACCCTAACCTAAGCCGCTAGCATGAAGATCGACATCATCGTCCAATCGCTCCTCGAGCCCACTCTCGTGCAAACTCGAGTCACGATCTAGGTTGTGATAGTTCGTATTCGTCCAATCTCTTGCAAACGAATATGGGTATAGATTTACAATTAAAAATCCTAGCTTTGGTCCAATCTCTTGCAAACCAAATCCAGAGAAATCCAATTGTAAATCTAAATCGAATATCTAAGCCTTCCCATCGATTAGAATCCAATCTCTTGCAAATCCCAAATCGATGGAAATCCCTAGCTATCCGTAGTAAATCAATCACAACCTAACATCCTAGCAATTCTAGCAATTTAGAAATTCATTCATCACAAATATGAAATTAGATCCATAGGGTTCATCCCCAAACCCTAGAACAACAAATCTACTCTAGCATAGCAATAAGGATATGAGAATCAATAGAAATCATTGCTTGCATACAAAAAGATAGAAAAACAAAGATTCAAATAAAAAGAAGAAAATACTTAGCTTGATGAAGATCTTCAATCCAAAATACAAGCTTTTAGATCCAAGAGGGGGCCTAGGGCATGGCCTAACCTCTAAAATAATCCTAAGAAAAACATATGGGGGCTAAGAAAACATCACGGGGGATCCTCCCTAATGGTGGCTACAAAAACCCTTAAATACTCCCCCAAAACCCTAGCAAGAAACCCTAGAAAACCCCTCAAATTCGTGCCCAAAAACAGCCCAAACCGCAACTTAAAATCTGGGCCCAGGCCGCACTCGGCCGAGTGGAACATGTGACTCGGCCGAGTGGAAATTCCAGCACTGCAGCGTCAACTTGCAGAAATTCCCCAGATTTCATCCGACCTCCGATTGGCGCTTTCTTGGCGGCGTTGGAACCGTCATGAAGTCTACTATCCATAAAAAATATGATAAAAATACTTTGGTTGCTGGAATGATAGCAGATTTTAAAAGAGTGGGAGGCTGTCTGAAAATCTGGGCGCTGCATGTCCTCGGCATCACTCGGCCGAGTTGACTTCTATACTCGGTCGAGTGGGCTTCTCTACTCGGCCGAGTGATAGACCTCGGCCGCGGGGCATTCGGTACTCGGCCGAGTCAGAACCCTCAATCGCCTGACGGATTCCAGTAAGTCTGAGATTTTTGCTTGCCGTCGTCGTGATGCCACTCGGGCGAGTGGTGTCTCCGTGCTCGGCCGAGTGGGCTGGCGATGCTCGGCCAAGTGCACGCTGATACTCAATCTGCTGCGTGTCCGATCTGGCCGGCCGAGCGGGCTTCTTTGCTCGGCCGAGTGACTCCTTCACTCGGCCGAGTGGCATGCTAAAATGCCCAATCTTCTCCGTTTCTCCTCCTCGTCGCTCCTACGGAGTTCCTTCTTCTTCCACCCGTCTCACATCGCCGAATAGCCCTCAAAAGAGCCTTGGGTGACGCTCCGGAGTGGGTGCAAGTCCCTTAAGCTCATTTTTGCTCCCGATCGCTCCATATTTCCTGAAATCCGACAAAAACAAGAAATAGTGGAAAGTAACACAATATCATCGAATAATCGTGAAAATCGCAATATGAGCAACCGAAATGACATGCAAATATGTAGAAAAAAGGTGTAAAATATGGACCGATCAAAATCCCCCAAGCTTACCTCTTACTCGTCCTCGAGGAAGAAAAGTAGAGAGACGAACTCGGGAGATGAAAACAAAGAAAATGAAATGGAAAAGAAAGAACACGAGGTGGAAGGGGTCGCTAGATTATTCTCTCAGATCTCAAGCCATAAGCTACACATCACGATAACTTGGAAAATACGAATCACATGCTATAAGGATTTCATATCTTACATAAACATGGTACTTGCAAGCTTTTAAGAACAATAAGAGGGACTCTCTAAATTCATACAATCAATTCATATCCACATCACGCATTTCATAGAATTTAACATACAAATGTTGGCGATGCACTTTTCAATCAAAAGTTATAAATGAAGCATATAAGATACACACCAAGCATGCAATAGAGAATAGAATAAAAGTCATGGCATTCACATATTTATTTCAAATCATGAAAAATCTCCAATTCTAATATATTTTGCAAAGTCTAAGCATTATCGAATATTCCCATTCATGCACGTCTCCACTCTAATGTCATACTCACTCATATGGTCAAATGAATTCACCCCCCCCAAGCTTAGCTTGAGGCATCACATCTAAAGGAATATGATAGTGGAAAATGGGATTTTTGCCTTGGTTTTCCCAAGTATTTTGTGGCTCCAATAATGAGATAGAGAAATGTATTTTTCTTTTTCTTTTTTTCTTTTTGAACTATTTGTTTTTCATTTTTCTTTTTGGATTTTTGTAGGAGCTATATGATTTGTATTTTTTTGGATTTTGGCTCCTTTTTGGCTTTTTGGACTTTTTGGAGCTAACTTTTTCTTTTGTGGGGATTTTTGGGAAATAGATGCGATATAAGTAGCTTTAGGAGGTGAACTCAAGTGACATGTAGAGAATAAAAAGATATATGTGGAGAAAGAAACAATGTAGCACTCGGTTCACTCTAAGATGTGCACGAACGGTTCAATAAAATAATACTTCAACTAAAACTCATATGTAAGCATGGATATTCTCAATCATCTCAATAAAAAGTGAAGTCAAGCGGTAAAGAGTACTTTCATATCAAGCATGCAACAGAAGGTGAATAAGATGATAAGGCCGATGCTCCCGTTATACAATTGATGCATGAATCTTGGTGCACTTCCAACAAAAGCATACTAAACACTAATCCATACATTCAGTTTCAACTAATATCATGCATTCATATAGAGAAATCATCAAAAGAATATATAAGCAAGCACATGGAAAGCAGGATACTGAAATACTCGAAGTAGCATGGCAATGAATAATAAGCATCGTGATGATTGCTAAAGCAATAAGAGATATCATCATAAGGAACGCATCTAGCAAAAGAAGGAAAAGAAGGAAAAGAAAATAAAGAAAATAAAATAAAAGAGAGGAAAGAAAAGAAAATCAAGCACACAATTTGATGCATGAACACACATAAAAGGAAAATAAGATGGAAAAATCAAAAAGATGATGCGAAAATTTGAATTTTTTTTAAAAAACCGTAAAATAAAGTAAAAATGCAACTAATGCATCTAAATGGCATGGAAATGCACTCCCCCAAGCTTAAACTTCACATTGTCCTCAATGTGATCATAATGAAAGAATATGAGGAACAACGATAATAATAAGGGGGTGAATGAAAAATGATGAAATGAATGACATGAAATCCTAATGCAACTACATGCACATACAATGATGCATGAGAGCGCTTTCCCCCAAGCTTATACCAAACAATCCTATTCAAGTGACTCGATCAAAAATCTCACGGCTTTGCAAAGCGTTATCAAGTCAAATGAATAAGAAAGTGAGTATTCACTTGAAAGAAATGCTCGATGGTGGTGAGCAAAAGGATGTGGCGTATCAAAATATGGAGAGGGGAATTAATATATATAATGGGTTTGGGGTGTAAAAGATTTTTGTTGCCATCATATGAGGTGATATTTATTCAAGCAAATCTATACGGTCCTCTCGCTGTCGAGAGGATTCGAGTTTATTTAAAGCATAAAAATTTCTACACTACTGGATTGATATCACCTATAGCAAAAGGCGGATCCAGTATCTTTGTCGGTGCATGCAACTGCTCCAACTGCTCTTTCCGTGGCTCCGCCAGGCGCGTTTGTCCACGGACTCCATCAGACTCCAACAATGCGGCTCCCAGCACCTCTCCAAGGATTCCACCTGTACCCTGCAAGAGATAAGCCGCATCAATCTGATGTGGATAATTCTTCCCCAAAATAAATGTATTCCAAAGAGGGTCATCAACATAAGTATATAAAATTAAAGACGGGTGACAACACTTCCCTGGAAATAAATCTCCACTCTCGTATACCACGTCGATCAACTCCTCATTGTTCGCCTCAGGTTGTTCAGGTAGCTTGGGCATATAAGCGTAGGTCTCATCAGGCAGCTCCTCATCATCGTCAGACTTATCCCATCGCACCTCCTGATCATATTCAATAGCGTCCATGGGTGCTAACTCCTCGCTCTCCTCCTCGTATACGTCCCATCGCACCTCTTGATCGTATGTACATGAATCCTGCAAAAGGCACGATGAGTCGCCAAAATCTGAATCATAAAAAACATCATACACGGGAGGAGAATCAAATGTAGGAGATGAGGGAGTAAAGAGATCTCCCTGAAGGGGAGCCATAAGCTCTGTGGGATTGTCCTCAACATCAGTGGAAACGTGGTCCTCTGCGGGATGCTCAGCCTCTGTAGAAGGTGGGGATGGCTGCGGTAGCTCGAAAGGAGGGGGGCACAATTCGGGCTCCATCTGTGTGCAGATGTCATCGTCCAAAGTCACGTCCTCCTCGATGGTCTGCTCCACTACTGTATGCATGACCTCCACAATAATATCCTCTGATGGTATAGGCTGCTCTGACTCAGGTGGGTGGCAGGGGGAGGCGACGACGGCATAAGGTGGCTCTATAGGCTCATGTATCTCGACCATGGTGTAAAAATGGGTCTTGTGCCCCTCAATTAGAGCGTAGACTCCATCATCAATTTTGCCTGTAGAAGAGATACAATGAGTAATAAAGTTTTGAAATTCAAGCTCAAAAGGATCACCTGCCGTTATTGTTAATGGACCGGAATTTCGAACTATGTCGACAATGTTTCTCAATAGGTCCGTGTATGTGTCCTCCTTTGGCAACTCAGATGTCTCTATTTGTGGAGTGTTGATGGTATAAAGGTGGATATGATCCCCTTCAAGTGAAGCATACACTCCATCTATGATAATACCTGCACTAGAGACATTAGCCATAACAAAATCAATGAATACTTGGTCGTATGGTTTACTTACCGTAACGGTTAGTGAACCGGTAGATCGAGCATCATCTATCATTTCCTCCAAGGCTGCTGCCAACTGTTGATCACTGAACTTCCCCACTTGCATCCTCTTCAAAAACTCATGTGAGGGTCCCTTTAGCCTTCTAGTGAAGATATCAAATAGCGTGGAGTCATTCCACTCGTGGTCTGACTCCGTCTGGAACATTTCTAACATTCCTTCAAACCTAGACAAGGCTTCCCCGAAGGATTCTCCATTAGCCTGATAGAATGCAGCGAGATATATGTAGGATTGTATAGAGCCCGCTCGCATTTTCTTTGGAAGCACCATCGCTGCAACAACTGTACCTGATCAATCAATGTAAACAACCTGGAAAAGACGTCAGTGGTACAAAGAGAAATAAAGATAATAATAGTAGCAGGTGGTGGAAAAAAAATCTCTCTCAATGTTTTTATTTTTTTTATTTTTTAATGTAGTCTAATCAACCTAATTGTGACAAATTGGCACCCAACGGGAAACACCTCCCCGGCAACGGCGCCAAAAACTTGATCGCTCCAAAATGCAACCCAAGAGCACGACCAAAAACTTGATCGGCCCCGGATACACACCCGGAGAACGATTGTAGTTTTACCGCAAGCGCACGGCAAAGTGGCGAGCGGGTATCGAACACGAGGAGGTGGTGTTGAGCTCCAATCTATCCTAGGTTGGTTTGACTACGAATGTTTTATTGGTGGAGATGGCTATGGTATGATGTAATGGCAATGGTGGTGGATGTCGGTGTCGATGATAAAGAAATCGGTCAAATATCGTTCAAATACAATAAAATAAAAGAAGGAATTTTCCTTGCGGCGATCCTGTCACAATTGTCGGGCAAAGTACGAAGATATAAAATCAAATAAAGACGTCTAGGGCTAGGGAATTCCCACTACGGATCGTCATACATCATCGTAAATAGTGAATCTCAATATTACTAGACTTGTGTTGAGGTGAACTAGTCGTAACTGAATAGAGAACCAAGCTCACGCTCTCGCGCTATTGCCGGTCTATAACAAACCTAGATTAGGGCCCAATCTCTTGCAAACCCTAACCTAAGCCGCTAGCATGAAGATCGACATCATCGTCCAATCGCTCCTCGAGCCCACTCTCGTGCAAACTCGAGTCACGATCTAGGTTGTGATAGTTCGTATTCGTCCAATCTCTTGCAAACGAATATGGGTATAGATTTACAATTAAAAATCCTAGCTTTGGTCCAATCTCTTGCAAACCAAATCCAGAGAAATCCAATTGTAAATCTAAATCGAATATCTAGGCCTTCCCATCGATTAGAATCCAATCTCTTGCAAATCCCAAATCGATGGAAATCCCTAGCTATCCGTAGTAAATCAATCACAACCTAACCTCCTAGCAATTCTAGCAATTTAGAAATTCATTCATCACAAATATGAAATTAGATCCATAGGGTTCATCCCCAAACCCTAGAACAACAAATCTACTCTAGCATAGCAATAAGGATATGAGAATCAATAGAAATCATTGCTTGCATACAAAAAGATAGAAAAACAAAGATTCAAATAAAAAGAAGAAAATACTTAGCTTGATGAAGATCTTCAATCCAAAATACAAGCTTTTAGATCCAAGAGGGGGCCTAGGGCATGGCCTAACCTCTAAAATAATCCTAAGAAAAACATATGGGGGCTAAGAAAACATCATGGGGGATCCTCCCTAATGGTGGCTACAAAAACCCTTAAATACTCCCCCAAAACCCTAGCAAGAAACCCTAGAAAACCCCTCAAATTCGTGCCCAAAACAGCCCAAACCGCAACTTAAAATCTGGGCCCAGGCCGCACTCGGCCGAGTGGAACATGTGACTCGGCCGAGTGGAAATTCCAGCACTGCAGCGTCAACTTGCAGAAATTCCCCAGATTTCATCCGACCTCTGATTGGCGCTTTCTTGGCGGCGTTGGAACCGTCATGAAGTCTACTATCCATAAAAAATATGATAAAAATACTTTGGTTACTGGAATGATAGAAAATTTCAAAAGAGTGGGAGGCTGTCTGAAAATCTGGGCGCTGCATGTCCTCGGCATCACTCGGCCGAGTTGACTTCTATACTCGGTCGAGTGGGCTTCTCTACTCGGCCGAGTGATAGACCTCAGCCGCGGGGCATTCGGTACTCGGCCGAGTCAGAACCCTCAATCGCCTGACGGATTCCAGTAAGTCTGAGATTTTTGCTTGCCGTCGTCGTGATGCCACTCGGGTGAGTGGTGTCTCCGTGCTCGGCCGAGTGGGCTGGCGATGCTCAGCCGAGTGCATGCTGATACTCAATCTGCTGCGTATCCGATCTGGCCGGCCGAGCGGGCTTCTTTGCTCGGCCGAGTGACTCCTTCACTCGGCCGAGTGGCATGCTAAAATGCCCAATCTTCTCCGTTTCTCCTCCTCGTCGCTCCTACGGAGTTCCTTCTTCTTCCACCCGTCTCACATCGTCGAATAGCCCTCAAAAGAGCCTTGGGTGACGCTCCGGAGTGGGTGCAAGTCCCTTAAGCTCATTTTTGCTCCCGATCGCTCCATATTTCCTGAAATCCGACAAAAACAAGAAATAGTGGAAAGTAACACAATATCATCGAATAATCGTGAAAATCGCAATATGAGCAACCGAAATGACATGCAAATATGTAGAAAAAAGGTGTAAAATATGGACCGATCAGCTGTACCCAACTCTCTGTCTATTTTCCTCATTTCATTAGAACTGCTACTCGGCCGAGTCTACATTCTCACTCGGCCGAGTAAAACGGATACCCTCCTAGGGCGAGTCATGCCGAGTAGCTTGAGTCACTCGGCCGAATGGACTTACTCCACTCGGCTGAGGCTGGCAAAGCCACTCGGCCGAAGCGATATCGGGGAGAAATTTTTATTTGCCTCGCTCGGCCGAGTGAGCACGTCACTCGGCCGAGTCGTAACATTTTTATATATAAGCGGCGAGGGGGGCGCGGAATTCGAAAACGCAAATCCCCAATTCTCGCCCGCGCCCCTTCAGCACCCACGCCCGATTCCCCCTCGCTCGACCCTCACTCGCCCGACCGCCGCTGCCCCGCCGCCGCTCGGCCCGCCACCACCGGCCGAGCCCGCCGACGCCTCGCCCGAGTCGCCGCCGGCGGCGCACCGCCCGGTCACCTCCGGTTCGCTTGTTTTCACCGTTTTCTCCTCTTTTCGTGTATTTTTTGAGGATCCATGTGCTAAACGCCCCCCCTAACCCAAATCAATTCCCATATCTATCTGTTATACCCCTATTGCTCCATACATTTTGATTATTACTCGCTGATATCGCTTTTTCACGCGCAGGTTGCTTATTGGAGCTTAGGGGAACTCAGGGGAGCTTCTACGGGCTGTTTTGGACTTCGTGGAGGCGCGGACTTCGCACGCTTCCACTGCTTAGCACTCGCGGCGTGTTTGGGTATACTCTTTCCATTCTTTTTGCACACGCCACACTTTTCACTTTTCGGCGCGCGCTCGGGGCCGATATGCCGCCCCGGACACGGCCGCGGTCGAAGAGAGCTTCCGCCAAGCGGAAGCGGTCGGATGACGCCGGCCCCTCCCACGAGTTGGAGGACTCTCCTCCACCATCCCCCACACACCCAGCACAGCCTGCAGGCCCCGCACACCTCGCACAGCCTGCAATGCACCCACAGCCCTCACAGCCTCTCCCTGCCGATCCACAGCCACCACCACCGGCTCCACTGGTCGGGCCGCTCGGGATCACGTTCCGAGACGACGCACACCGCGCCGTCTTCGACCGTATCTCCCAGCGCTCGATCGTACCCTCCAGGTTTGCACACCTCGCTGACCTTGGACGCCTGGGGGTACTAGAGGGGATACTCACGTTGTACGACAACGTGGGTTGGCGCGACTTCCTTCAGGTGTCGGCGGATACTTATACCCGCCCGACACTTGATGTTTTGAGTTCGATTGCCCGGACCGATGAGGGATGCTCATTCAGGTTCATGGATCGAGAGTGCCAGGTCACTCTCGATATGATGAGAGCATTTTTCTCTTGGCCCGCCGTCCCCGGAGCCGATCGCGGTTACGGCCCCACACATATCCCTCCACCCTCTTTCGACGCCGGTGCCTTCTGGGCACGTATCACAGGCCACCACGCCGCCTTTGACCCTAGTAGGGCCAAGGCCTCGGCCATTGTCCACCCCTGCCTACGTATTGCCCAGCGCCTTATGGCGACCACCTTTTTGGCCAGATATGAGCCGGGCACGATGTCTACGCCAGAGCTCTACATGCTCTATGCGATGACACGTCCCAGAGCTCTATCTAGGGATGGACACGAGCTTGTCCCCGCCGTCGTGATCGACATTGCGGCTTGGTTTTTAGACCGTATCATTGTGTCGGTGGGCGCTCGCTTACCGATATGCTGCGGCGGTCTGATCACCTTGCTTACCATGATGACCGGCGAGGACTTACCTGACGACCTGCGATGCGTTCCGGGCCCCACTTCCTTGTCGATAGATGTTATGGCCCGGATGAAGATGCTGCGTCCGCATGGTGAGCGTCACTGGGTCTGGTTGCACGGCCCTTTCGGTGCCGACTACATGATTCTCCCGAGCCCAGCTCGGACCCAGATTGCACCGGCCCACGTCGACTGGCTCCCAGCGATGGATGTCCTCATCCCCGCTGCGTACGTGCTCGAGGCCGAGGAGGCCGAGCAGGCCCACGCTGCCCACGCTGCCCAGGCTGCTCCCGCAGACCCTGCTGCACACCCTGCCGAGCCTGCTGCCGACCCCGTCGACCCTGTGGCCCCTCAGCCTGTTCCTGACGTTTCAGCTGCTCCTGACACTTCTGTCCCCACCTCTGTCAGTGTCGAGAGTACTTTTGCTGAGCCCACTTCCACCACTGTCACCACTTCCGAGGCTGTCCCCACCACTCCCGCTGCCACCTCTGGCCCTCTGTCCGTGGAGCCTCTTTGCTCCGCACTCCCCGAGCGCCCGCCGACCTTTGTCGAGAGCGGAGCGCCCTCGTTTGCCGCGGTCGTGGAGACCATGGCTAGCATGATCTCCGCTGGGATTGCACCTTTTGGTCCACACAGTTCCGCCCCAGCGGTAGAGTCCTCTGTCTCCACAGCCGCCGTATTCTCCGAGAGCGTCGTGGCGTCTGTCCACACTTCTGGGCCACTGACCTCTCTTGCCACCTCGTTGCCACTTTTGCACGCTTCATTTGCTGCCGCTGCCTCTACTTCTCACCAGCCGGTGTCCCGGCCTCACACTGAGGCCAGGCCCACATTTGCTGGCGCGGCACCTTTTGTCCCCTTCCCTGCTGAGCCCGTTACATACTCCACTCGCGTACGCCAGCCCCGCCCTGCGCAGCCTAGATCGGTGCGTCCCTCTGCACCACCCCCGCCCGACACTGTACTGCAGAGCATACGTGCTCTTGAGTTGGCGGTGAGTGGTCTTAGAGGTGACCTTAGGACCCTGTCCTCCACCGTCTCTACGATGGCTGGACGCTTTGACCTGATCCCTCAGATCCACTACTGCCTGACACAGATCTTAGAGCGTCTTCCGCGCGTACCCCCACCCACCCAGCAGGTCCCCACACACACTTCCACACACACTAGACCTGCTTCCACTTCCACGCCCACCCCAGCTCAGCAGCCTACAGCACCACCACCACCTCCTCCGCCTCAGGACGGAGACGGCGCAGCACCACCTTCCTAGGCACCCTTGATGCCATCGATTCCTTTTGCCGTTGTGCTGCCCGTTTCTGCTGGGTCCTGATGCCTTTTTGCCCACCCCCCTCCCCTCACTTATTTTGGGACTCTCATTTTGCCGTATCTTTATATATCTTTTTTGGGAGAGAGGGAGAGCTTTTGGTGACCCATTTACACTCGTATCACTCATATCTGTGCATGCATCATATCCGCATCATATTTTCATTTCTTTATTTTTCGTTTTATTATCTTTTTCTTTCCATCATGCATGCACCCTCACTTGCCCCTCTCATTACTTGTCTCTCTGTGTGCCACACTTTGCACATTGAGGACACTGTGCGGTTTAGCTTGGGGGAGTGAGTTCTCACGTTCTTTTTGGATTTGCCACCTTTATTTTTAGTTTTTCACACCGTTTTTTTCACTTTTGCACTCATTTTTCTTTATTTTTCTCTTATTCTGCCATGCATCACGTTTTTCTTATTTCTCTGTGTGCCGCATTGCATAGTTTTATTTTTCTTATCTTTATTTCTTTCCTTTTTCATCTCATGCTAGAGATGAATTTTCTGTGATGATGTCTACGTGGAGTTAGCTTATTCTATATGCATGCTATATTTGTCATGTCTTAGATTTT
This sequence comes from Scilla litardierei, assembly GCA_030789695.1. Lineage (NCBI taxonomy): Eukaryota > Viridiplantae > Streptophyta > Magnoliopsida > Asparagales > Asparagaceae > Scilla > Scilla litardierei. The sequence goes on from CM061131.1 coordinate 19,109,826, forward strand.
ATTTCTGATATCACATGCTATGACTTGCTTTGCATTTAGAAATAGTAACCCACACTTTTTCCACATGAAAATGGATGAAGTTTTATTATTAGCTGAGCCTGAATATTCATATGTATGCTATCACAGAAAACACACCAAGATTCACGCATTGAATGCCTATATCTGGAGTACTGATTTTCTTTTCCTATATCACTTCTATATGCATGAATTGTACACTTCACTTCGGGATGATTGAATGATGTTAGCTATGATATATCTGGATTAGTTAGCTTTTTTGTGATCGAAACTGAGTAGATTAGATTACCCTGCTGAAGTTGTCGTGCATGTCTTATAGAGTGAACTGAGAGTTATATATATTTCTTTCTCCACAAATCTTGAACATCATTTCTCTACTTTTAAAATCATTGGTGAATCTCCCCTTAGTGATTCTATTTTATGGCATTTCCCCCGCTATTAATTCCTAGCTCCAAGTTTCTTATTCTATAAAAAAAAGAGAATAAAAGAGAGAAAAACATTCTTGTATATCATTATCTCTCTTTGAGTTGGGATCATTGTATATATGCTATATCAAAACAAAAAAAAAGGAAGAAAAAAAGAGGAAAAATCCTCAATAAGAGATCTCATCTCACTTTCTTTCTTCTTTCTCTCTTTCTATCACTTTTGGAGCTATATGTTTATAAAAATGGGGATGTAAATATTTTTGTGCCACCACGCTTATAGATAAGCTTGGGGGAGGGGACCCATTGATGTGTGAGAGAGTGACTACTTGACATTGCACGACAACCTAGGCTAAGTAATATTCTATACTCGGTGAAATTGTTTCTAGATTCACGAAATCCAGAAATCTAAGCCTAGCGTTCATTTCATGAAATCCAAACTTTTCTATTCCCCCTATTCTATAGTGTGATACTCTTATATTCCAGATAGAAAGCGTTCAATTGAAAAGTGTGTGATCTGTGATTTGTATACCGCTTTAAATGATTCAGGCAATGTTAATTTTAAAATCATTCCGTTCTTCATGATTATATCATTGTTCGTGGGTTTTCTATTTCTATTTGCACTATTATACTATGATATCAAAATAAGATTCTTTGACATGTATTTCTCATTCGGTGCACGCTATAAGAGTAAGTGAAACCCACGTCCTGAGAAAATGATCTAGCACCCTACCTCTTCGCTTCTTTCTTTCGTCTTTATTTTCATTTGGTTTTCATTCTTCTTCGTTTTTCATTTTTTCGTTTTTTTTCGCCGTTTTTGTTTTCCGAATCCACCGGGTTCGCCTTTTACTTATATTCCTCGAGGACGAGTAAGAGGCAAGCTTGGGGGATTTTGATCACTCCATATTTTACACCTTTTTTTCGTGTATTTGCATGCCATTTAGATCGCCCAAATCATGTTTTTCACGATATATCGACGATATTGCGATGCTTTTCACGATTTGTTGTTTTTGTCGCATTTCAGGTGATTTGGCGCGATTTGGAGTGATCTCGAGACGCGCTTACTTTAGACGGCCACCGACGACCTCCCCGAGGGATATTTCGCTGTTGGAGAGGAGCGGAAGAAGAATGGACGTCGCAGGAGCGACGAGGAGGCCAAAATGATCAGATTGGGCCATCTTTTGTGTCCCACTCGGCCGAGTGGAGGAGCCACTCGGCCGACCAGCGAGACACTGCTCGCCCGACCCGTTCAGACACGATTTCCATGTGTACTCGGCCGAGCGACGGAGACCACATCGGCCGAGTGACGATACCACGTCCGCCCGAGTGGCGCCCAGACGAAGCCCCTCCAAAATATCGAAGTTTCTGTTTTTTTCGGCTGCCTGAGCTTCAGAAGACCCACTCGGCCGAGTGGATTATTACGTCCGCCCGAGTGCCTTGAAGCCGTCGGCCGAGTGACGACAACTCACTCGGCCGAGCCGCCTCCGAACTGAAGACCCTTGAAGCCCTCGACTTACTGGAAAATGACAGGGTTTTCACTCGGCCGAGCGACTTTTGTCACTCGGCCGAGTGCGATGCGCTGCCTGTAGCGAAATTTGTGGAAAACAGGCTGTGCAGGGGCGTTTTGGTCAGGATTTTTGGACGATTTTTGGGGCTATTTAAGCCCTGTTTTTACCCTAGTTTTGAGAGCCATCTCTTAGATTTTTTGCAGCTTTTTGAGACTACTTTTTAGCTTTATATTTGTGATTGGAGAAGAGGAAAAACTTGGATTTTTGTTGGATTAATTGAAGAACTACATTGGTTTGCATCTCTCTTCCCCAAAAACTCTATTTTTATTGTTTATATCATTGTTGTGATGAATTCCATTGCCTATTTCATTGATTATTTTTGTGCTATTGCCATGATTTGTGAGTAGTCTCCACGTCTTGGGGCGTGGGGATGAACCCTACAAGCCCAATTTCGTATTTGTGATAAATTGGTAGAAATTATGCTAGAATCAATAATTAGAGATTAGATTGGGATCGAATTACTACGGATAGCTAGGTATTCATATCAATTGGGATTTGCAAGAGATTGGATCCCAATTTGATATGAAGCCCTAGAAATCCGAATTGGGTTGGAGTCGGACTTTCGAAGTATCGGTTTGCAAGAGATTGGACCGATACTAGGATCTCCGGTTGTAATTCCGTGCCGATACCCGTTTGCAAGAGATTGGACGGGTAGGAACTATCCTAATTTAGATTGTGGACCGAGTTTGCAAGAGATTGGGCTCGGTGCGCAATTGGACGATGATGTTGATCCTAATGCTAGTTTTCCTAGGCTAGGGTTTGCAAGAGATTGGACCCGGCCCTAGGATAGCTATAGACCGGTAACAGCGCGAGAGCGTGAGCTTGGTTCCACATTTAGTTGCAACTAGTTCATCCAAATTCTCATTCTAGCAATTTTGATACCGACGAACCACATTTATGAAATACGGTGAGTAGCGGGGATTCCCCATTCCCTAGACGTTCTTTATTTGATTTGATATTTCGCACATTTGTCTGACGATTGTGACAGGATCGCCCAAGGCAATTCTCTCTATTCTTAAATAGCCAGGTTGATTAGGAGCAAGCACGGTCATTCGTCCTCCCTGTGTTCGATACCCGCTCGCCGCTATACCGTGCGCTTGCGGTAAAACTACAACCGTCGCCTCGGGTGTGTATCCGGGGCGCGATCAATAGGACCCATTGGGCCTATTGGGTATCCACCCGCATGAGTAACCATTATGAATACTATATAAAGGAGGCTAGGGGTTTCCTAGCCTCAACCTTCTCCAAACTTGTTTCTCGTTCACAACACGTTATCAGCACGATCGTGCTCGTTGGAAAAGGCGGCGACGCGCGAGGAAGGAGATCCATCAACCGCTCAGTCTAAGAAGATCGTAATCTTCTCAACGGGGAGCGAAAAGGGCATCCTTCACCAACCATCGTCTAGATTCCCTGGTCGAATCTAGAGGTAAATATCAAAACTTTTTAGATCTAAACTTGTGTTTCACGTAGATCTGCATGTTTTAGGATCAAAAAGTTTAAAAACACGATAAAAATCACATTTTGTTTAGATCCGCATGTCTAAAAACAATAAAATCATTTTTTTAGAGATCTAAATGCTTGAAAAATCTGTTTTTACCCCCCAACCTTGATCCATACCCCACACACCCGAAGGGCTAAACGGCGGCGCTCTACGAGCGCCGCCGGCGGTAAAACGCCGCGGCCACAAGCCGCGGCCAGTTGATCACTCCATGTTTTACACCCTTTTTCTGCATGATTGCATGCCACTTTGATAGCTCATATAGCGTTTTTCACGATTATTCGACAATATTGCGATGCTTTTCAAGATTTCTTGTTTTTGTCGTATTTCAGGAGATATGGAGCGATTCGGAGTGATTTTGAGATCAAGAGGATTTGCACCCACTCCGGAGTATCACCCAAGGTTCTTTTGAGGGCTATTCGGCGATGGAAGATGAGTGGAAGAAGAAGGAACTTCGTAGGAGCGACGAGGAGGGGAAAAGATGAAGATTGTGCATCTACAGCATGTCACTCGGCCGAGTGAAGCACTCACTCGGCCGAGCAAGAAGACCACTCGGCCGACCAGACCGGACACCCACCACAGAAGGAAATCAGCATGCACTCGGCCGAGTGACGATAGTCCACTCGGCCGAGTATGGAGATCCCCTCGCCCGAGTGGCACGGGAAAATCCATCCAAAAAGAGGCCGACTTACTGGAATTTTACAGTCGTTGCAGAGTTCTGACTCGGCCGAGTACCGAATGCCACTCGGCCGAGTGCGTAAAGCCACTCGGCCGAGTCACCTCCGAAGATAGACCCCAAAAAAATCCCCGACTTACTGGAATTGTACAGGGTTTGTCACTCGACCGAGTGACATTTGTCACTCGGCCGAGTGAGCCGCTCCACCTGCTGCGTAAAGTGCGATTTCTGGGCTGCGCAGGGGCGTTTTGGTCACGATTTTCTGGGCGATTTTGAGGGGTATTTAAACCCAGTTTTTGCCCTAGTTTAGAAGGACTTTTTGATACTTTTTGGCAGCCTTTTTGAGAGCTTTTTAGATCATTAGATTTAGCTTTTCTCTTGGAGATTAAAAGGTTATTTTTGTTGGATGCTATTGGATTCTCATTGGTTTGTCTCTCTTCTTATCAAAAACTCTATTTTTGTTGATAATTTCTCTATTGCAATGAATTGTACTGATTTTGTTATTGATTTTCTCATGAATTGCATGATGATTAGTGAGTAGTTTTATCGTCTTAGGGCATAGGGATGAACCCTATGCACTCTATTTCTAAATTGTGATGAATTGGTGAAATTCTTGCTAGAATTGATTAGGGTTAGGTTGGGATTGATTAATTACGGATAGCTAGGGATTCATATTGATTGGAATTTGCAAGAGATTGAGTCCCAATTGATAGGAAGCCCTAGAAATTCGATTTAGATTTACGATTGGACTTCTCTAGAATTGGTTTGCAAAAGATTGGGCCAAAGCTAGGATTTTTAATCGTGTTTCTATACCAATATCCGTTTGCAAGAGATTGGACGGGTAGGAACTATCTCAACCTAGGTCGTAGCTCGAGTTTGCACGAGAGTTGGCTCGAGATACGGTTGAACGATGATGTCGTTCTTCACGCTAGCGCTTAGGTTAGGGTTTGCAAGAGATTGGGCCCTACCCTAGGTTTTCTATAGACCGACAATAGCGCGAGAGCGTGAGCTTGGTTCTACATTTAGTTGTGACTAGTTCACCTAAAATTCAAGTCTAGCAATGATGTAACATACGAATCACAACGATGAGATACGGTCTGTAGCGGGGATTCACTGTCCCTAGGCGCTTTATTTTATTGATATTTCTATCGACATTCGAACGATTGTGACAATTTTACCCCAAATTATTCTCGACCATTTTGATAGCTAGGTGATTGGAAGGAGACACTGTCATTGTTCCTCCCTGAGTTCGATACCCGCTCGCCGCTACACCATGCGCTTGCGGTAAGACTACGAGTCGCTGGTCCCGGGTGTGTGTACTCCCGGATAGGGTCTCTTGATGGATTGAAGGAGACTGCCCTTTGCTTCAGGCTTCTACGAGAACACGGTCACCATGTATCCTCTGGTATGACCCCAGCAAATGTCTTTCATTCGATGAAAATGCATTGAAAGTACACATTATATGTGCCAAACATATACAATATCATTAACTCTAAAAGAAAACCTTTTGAATTAATAGATGTCTTCTACAAGTTCAGAGAGGAGGGAGGATTCATGAGTTGCTTACGCCAAGACGTAAAGGGCTTGTTGAGCCTGTACGAAGCGACCCATCTATCGCTGCCAGAGGAGCACATACTAGATGAAGCTAAGGAGTTCTGCACGAAGCATTTGCAATGCCTCGACAAAGAAATCGATTCAAACCAAGTCGAGCAAGTGAGGCATTCGCTTGATGCTCCTCTCTATTGGTTGATGCCGAGGCTAGAAGCACGCCATTACATTGATATGTACGAGAAAGAGGAGAAAAAAGAGTGCGTGCCTGCTTGAGCTCGCCAAGTTGGACTTCAATCTTGTCCAGGCCTTGCACCAACATGAAATCAAGGAACTATCAAGGTAATGATCGATCAATAGCTTTTTTTGCTATATTTCCATCAAGTGACAGATGACATATATAATTAAAAATACTAATATTTGTTATAAACGGGCTTTTGGTGGGCCTACCTGTTTGTGGGTATCCACCCATTATGTAAGCCTACCACTATAAATACAGGGCTATGGATTCCATAGCCACCATGTTTACAACACGTTATCAGCACGCTCGAAGCTGAGCCGAACCCCTGCCGACGGACGAACGCGACGCGAACGAGCTTCCTTCACCGAACGTCGCTAGATCCGGCGGGTAGGATCTAGAGGTAATCCTGAAACCCTAGATCTAAAATTTCATATGCGCATATGTTGAGATCCAATTTCCTGTATCAATCAATGAAATTCTCATCGTTTTTATTGCTAAAAATCAACCTTTTACAATAAAAAACGATTTTTTGGAGATCAAAAAACACTTTTTTACTAAAAATTGGATTTTTATCCCTAAAAACCATCAAACCCTAGGGGATCTTCTCGCCGGAACGCGAATCCCCCCCAAAACTCGCGCCAAAACCCCGCCCGCCGCCCGAAGCGGCGGCAACCCCCCCGAAGCGGGCGCCCCCCCGCCGCTGCGACGGCGGGCTCGGCGACGGGCGAAACCCGCCGCCTGCAGCGGCGGGCGGCCCCGCCGCCGCAGCGGCGGGAGCCATCCCCGCCGCCGGTAGCGACGGGCCCCGCCGCCCACAGCGGCGTGCCCCCAACCCCCCGGCAGCCACTCGTATCGGGCCCCCTGGTGCGCGCTCATGTCCGGAAACCCTAGCCGCCTGAAGCGGCAATCCGCGCGACCAAAAACCCTAACTAGGGTTTCACCCCGAAAATTCACTATTTTCAAACGATTCTTCAGTTTTAATTGCGATTTCTTTTCGTCAAAATCTGGACAAAATTACATGTGATTTTTATTCATCGCTTTATATTCGGATTATATGATTTTTTTGAACGTTTAAAAATTAAGAAGATCATGCGACCGCTCTGCCGTTAGTCAACTAACCTAACAGTGTATGACGTTGCCTAGTGGTCCAATAATTTTTAAACGAAAGATTTCATTTTCCATTATAAACTGCATGTGATGATTAAACTGCCTGTAATTAATAAATTGCCTGTGATGATTAAATGCCTGCTGCATTTTATCTGCCTGCGATGACTGTCAATATTTGCTGTGGTTTTGGATCGGCTAGGGATCGCCATTTTTTTCCCGCATTATTTTCTTTTGAGAGAAATATGTAGTGAGGATAATTTTGTAACATTACAAGACCGGCGGACGCCTCAAGAAGATGAAGGACTATTCCAGAGGAATAGGGGCCCCACGGGGGTTCCCGAGTTGTACTTTCATTTCTTTTTGGGACTGTATAGACTGTAATTAATATGGTGATTAGCCGATCCACGCAGCAAATATCTGTGTCTGATGTGCTTAATTATTTATTTTTTTGTGAAAATATCTAATTATTGCCTATCTTTTTACATGCTAGAGTGATAAATGGCCAAAATTGCGAGCGTTGATTTCGACGTTTTGGATGCTTCAGGCAAGAACTACTTAAGCTGGCAGTTGGACATAAAATTCCATCTGCGAGCACAGGGATTGAGCCACGCCATCGCTGTAGGTGATAAGGTTTCTGATATAGATAAAGGGAAAGCAATTATCTATATCAGACGCCATATCGATCGGACCCTGAAGGCCGAGTACCTCACGGTGGAAGACTCGTATGAGTTATGGACCGCCCTCGAGGATAGGTATAAACATCAAAGAGATGTTATACTTTCTCGAGCGCGATATGAATAGGAAAACCTCCGTCTCCAAGACTTTAAGTCTATTGTCGAGTACAACTCGGCACTCTTTAGCATCACCTCACGCCTGAAGTTGTGTGGTGAAAAGGTGACGGAGGAGCGCATGTTAGAGAAGACGTATACATCCTTCCACGAGAAGGATGTTATACTAATGCAACAGTATCGTGAACGCAAGTTCACGAAATACTCAGAGCTTCTCTCATGCCTTCTGATGGCAAAGCAGAATCGTGACCTTCTTCTGGCCACCCATAACTCACGCCCTACCGGCACTGCTCCTGCGCCTGAAGTGCATCACAGATCCTCCCAGAAGAAGAGGAGCAACTTCAAAGGTAAACCTCAGAAGGGAAAAGCAATGAAGAAGCAGGCTAGAGGACCCCCTCCCAGAAGCAACAACGAGGGGAGGAAGAAGAATAATGTGTGGAAAAGAAAGGACGACGGCCAGACATCTGCCCCCAGAAAGGACTGGGAAGATAAGTGCCACAGGTGTGGCATGACTGGACACTGGTCCAGGAATTGTCGGACTCCACGCCACCTGCAGGACTTGTACAAAGCAAGCCAGAAGCAAGCTGAGACAAACCTGGTGGTTCAAGAAGACATGGCACCAATCAGGTTCATCGCTGAGGACTTCTCAAACGATGACCTGCTCGACTGAGGACATTATCCATTTTCTATGCATTGTAGCTTTCCTTTTTGAGAAACTATTTATCTGCTTGTTTTTTTCTTCCCTAGCATATTGAAGTACTTTTCAGACATTAAATTGATTATCAGTAGTATATTTTTCTGTGTGTGCCTTATACTGCGATATTTTCTTTTAAATAGATGGACTTTAAATGCCTAGTGGACAGTGCCTCTACACACACGATCCTCCAAGACATCTGCTTTTTTCAAAGCATTAATAAATACGATGGCACCGTAAATACAATTTCCGGTCCATCAGGTATCATTGAAGGATCAGGGGAAGCACAATTTATGCTCCCCAACAAAACAAAACTACTTATAAAAGATGCACTTCTCTCCCCTAGCTCGCATAGAAACCTGTTAAGCTTTAAAGATATCCGCTTAAACGGATACCACCTTGAAATGGTGAGCAAACAAAACAGAGAATACCTTGATGTAACGTCTCATAAAAACGGTGCTAAAAACACCATCGAGCGTTTTGAGGGACTCCCGTCGGGTCTCTACCACACAAGGATCAGAGCAATGGAAACAAACACACTAGAGCACCAGAAGTGCCATAATCAACCAGAATTCAAACTCTGGCACGATAGACTAGGACACCCTGGGAGGAATATGATGCGTCACATCATATCCCAATCCCGTGGAATTGACCCGAAAAGCCTGACGCTACTTCGGAAGGGTGCAAATCCTTGTCCCCCTTGTTACAAAGGGAAATTGATTACGAGACCATCCACCCTGAAGGTGGATTCTGAGTCTCCAAGTTTCCTAGAGAGAATACATGGAGACATTTGCGGGCCTATTCACCCCTGCAAGTGGACCATTTCGGTACTACATGGTACTGATCGACGCATCTTCAAAATGGTCATATGTGTGCCTCCTGTCCACCCGCAACGTAGCCTTTGCAAAGCACTTGCACAAATTATAAAGTTGCGGGCACATTTCCCTGACAACCAGATCAAGAAATTGCGTCTGGACAATGCTGGGGAATTCACATCACAAGTCTTTCTAGACTACTGCCAAGCAACCGGCATAGAAGTTGAACATCCTGTAGCTCATGTTCACACCCAGAACGGGTTAGCCGAATCTCTTATATAGAGACTACAATGGATCGCTCGACCATTGTTGATGCAATGCCAGTTGCCGGTAAGTGTATGGGGACATGCCATACTGCACGCTGCATCACTGATAAGATTACGACCGTCAGGTAGTCAATCTTATTCTCTGATGCAACTTGCATATGGGAACCCGCTCGATATCTCTCACTTGAGGATATTCGGATGTGCGGTCTATGTCCCCATAGCACCACCGCAGAGAACCAAGATGGGTCCTCAACGGCGTCTTGGTATCTATATTGGTTTCGACTCACCATCGATCATTAGATACCTCGAACCCCTTACAGGGGATGCCTTTAAAGCACGTCTAGCAGATTGTGAGTTTGATGAAAGCACTTTTCCGAAACTAGGCATTAACACACAGAAGCCAGAAGATTCAAAGACCATTACATGGGACACAAAGACTCCATCCCATTTTGATCTGCGTACAAATCAATATGAAGAAGAGATCCTGAAGATCCTTCAAATCCAAAACACAGTTCACATTTTACCGGACAAATTCACTGACAACCAGAAGATTGTCAGATCACACGTCCCTACTGCAAATACGCCAGCTAGGATTGACATACCCAAAGATGGATGCAATCCACCTACAGTAGAAGCGGCCGTACCTCAACAAAAAAGAGGACGTCCCCCAGGCTCCAAAGATAAGAACCCTCGAAAGAGGAAAAATCCTGGAGCAACAATAACGATACCACCACAGGATGCTGAGCCTAGCCCAGCTACCTCTCCCCTCCTAACAACCCCTGAAGAGGAAAATATAGGAGAAATATCATTAAATTATGTACGTACTGGGGAGGTAGTGGACAGAAAAAGCACAATCATCGATGATAACTTCGCGCTCATTATTGCCACTCACGTCACTGAATACGACGATGAAACCGATCCACGCTCTCTAGCAGAATGTAAACGCAGAGAGGATTGGCCAAAGTGGAATGAGGCAATAGGAGTAGAGCTGGACTCACTCTCGAAGCGCAAAGTTTTTGGACCTGTAGTCCTAACACCAAAGGGTGTTAAACCTGTGGGGATATAAATGGGTATTCGTGAGAAAAAGAAACGAGAATAACGAGATCGTACATTACAAAGCGCGCCTTGTTGCACAAGGCTTTTCCCAACGACCAGGAATAGACTATGACGATACCTATTCCCCGGTCATGGACGCGATCACTTTCCGTTTCATTATAGGCCTATCCACAAAGGAAGGTTTGGATATGCAGCTCATGGACGTTGTGACTGCATACCTATATGGAAATATAGATAAGGACATCTATATGAAAATCCCAGACGGATACAAACTACCGACAAAAATGACAGAAAGACCTCGGGACGTCTACTCTGTCAAACTCCAGAGATCATTGTATGGTCTAAAACAGTCAGGCAGAATGTGGTACAACAGACTCAGTGAATTCCTAGTGCAACAAGGATTCACAACAAATGAAGTCTGCCCTTGCATCTTTATAAGAGCAAAGGGAACAGGATTCGTGATTATTTCCGTCTACGTAGACGACCTGAACATCATCGGATCTCCTGAAGAGATAGGTGAGATATCCAAAAGTCTCACACAGACTTTTGAGATGAAGGACCTTGGCAAAACGAAGTTCTGCCTAGGCCTACAAATTGAACACTTAAGCGGAGGAATCCTGTTACACCAATCGACATACACAAAGAAAGTACTGGAAAACTTTCTTATGGACAAATGTCATCCGCTTAGCACACCAATGGTCGTTCGATCATTGGAGGTCAACATAGACCCCTTCCGACCGCTGGAAGAGGGGGAGGAAACACTGGGTCCTGAAGTACCCTACTTAAGCGCAATTGGAGCACTCCTATACCTGGCAAACTGCACGCGTCCCGATATAGCATTCGCAGTTAACTTACTAGCTAGATACAGTTCTGCGCCCTTAAAGCGCCACTGGAACAGAGTTAAGCAACTTCTGTGCTACCTCCAAGGGTCTGTGGACATGGGACTATACTTCAAGAAAGGTGTATCCTCCGACTTGATCAGTTATGCAGATGCAGGATACAGGTCCGACCCACTTACCGCAAAGTCCCAGACCGGTTTTGTGTTCACATACGGTGGGACGGCCATCTCATGGAGATCCGTGAAGCAGACATCGACAGCAACCTCATCCAACCACTCCGAGCTCATTGCGATCCATGAAGCTAGCAGAGAATGCTTTTGGCTTCGATCAGTCATCAACCACATCCTCAAGACCACCGGCCTGAAGACGGGAGATCTTGGACCTACCACCATGTATGAAGACAATGCTGCCTGCATCGCTCAACTATGAGGTGGCTACATCAAAGGTGACATGACGAAGCACATATCCCCCAAGCTCTTCTGGACGCATGAACAGCAAGTGGACAACCAGATCGACATCCGGTAGATCCAATCTTGCGACAACCTGGCAGACCTGTTCACTAAAGATTTGCCTCGCAGCACCTTTAGAAAACTTGTACTAGGAATTGGGATGAGACAGTTGAGAGATTTACAAGCCTGAAGCTTGTACTTATCAGGGGGAGTTAATGTTGTGCTGTACTCTTTTTCCTTGGCTACTGGGTTTTCCCACTGGGTTTTCCATAGCCAAAGGTTTTAACGAGGCAGCCACATCAACTCTGGATCCAGAAGTATCCACATCTGATGTTATCCATCGATCAGGGGAAGTTACAGAGACTTGTACTCTTTTCCCTTAGCCACTGGTTTTTTCCACTGGGGTTTCCTTGGCGAAGGTTTTAACGAGGCAAGTACTCTTAAACTTAAGGATCCAGAAGTATCCATAGACCCATGATCAGATAGGCTCCATGAACCCTGAAGCGTTCATCACGGCTTACAACAATGGATGGATAAGGGGAAGTGTTATAAACGGGCTTTTGGTGGGCCTACCCGTTTGTGGGTATCTACCCATTATGTAACCCTACCACTATAAATACAGGGCTATGGATTCCATAGCCACCACGTTTACAACAATATTGTTATTTTGACAAGTTATTAGATGGTGGGAAGAACTGGGACTAGTACACAATGTCAATTTTTCTAGAGACCGAATACTCGAAAATTATTTCTGGGCAAACGGAGTGGCGTTCGAGCCACATTTCTCAAAGTGTAGGAAGGTGGTTGCAATGACATGCAGCATAGGGAGTGTGATCGATGATTTTTACGACATATATAGCACGATAGAAGAATCCGAGCTGTTTACAGTTGCAATTAGAAGGTGAAGTTCTGGCTTAATTTTGATATAATTTAATTTCTATACATCCGAGTGCTAAACAAATGTCTGATTATTTCCTTTGGCTTTTCCTCATGAAGGTGGGATCTCAAGGCCATGGACGACCTCCCAGATTGCTCGAAGCTCTGCTACTTCGCCCTTCATAATTTCGTCAATTCCACCGCATATGACATTCTGAAGGACACTGGGTTAGATGTCAAAGCCGTCTTAATAAGAGAGGCACCATTATATAATTACGCTTACCATCTGATTAATTAATTGATTAATATACTAATTATGTTTCACTTACTGTCCTTAGTGTATTCATCTTTGTGAAGCATTCTTAAAAGAAGCACAATGGTTTCAAAAGAAAGTAACACCGTCGCTCAATGAGTATTTGGATAATGGTTGGACTTCAATCGGTGGCCGTATGCTAATCGTCTACGCATTATACTTTGTGGGACACAGTTTAACGAAA